>VDFB02320077.1:0-106014 GCA_007258455.2 Sequoia sempervirens | reverse complement strand
TTTATGATATTATCAAAGAGGACATCTAAGAGGCTTAGGCTTCTGAACACATCAAAATAGATGTTAAATTTTCTTAATAACTTTTTATTAAAAAAATTTCTAAGAAAGATATATTTTTAATTTCTTTAATGTTCAATCCATGATAGCTCTTTATACTAGCATATCTATCCTATCACATAGTCTATATAGAAAACGTCGAGAGATATCAATTGTAGGAAATCCAAAACGACAATAATATTAATATTTTGTGTTTGTAATAATATTTTCACTAGTTACATCATAATTTAAATCATTGAATTATATTATAATATACAATAAAAGTGCCATCATCATTTACTTTGTTATGCGAAAAGATACACATCTCCCTCTTTGTAAATATATATCCCTCTCCATATCTCTCTCTCACTCATATACACACACTTCCTCTTTCTCCTTCCCTACCTCTATTTCTATCTCTTTATCTTTTCACCTAATTATACCTCTCTATTACTTATCTCTATCACCTTCTTCCTCTCTCACTCTTGCCCCCTCTATCTCTATCTCTATCTCCCTATCTCTCCCTCCCCCTCTCTATCTATACCTCATTACGTCTACCTCTATCACTTTCTCTCTCTCACTCCTCTATCATTGGTTTTTAGAACAAAAAAACACGAACAAATATCTTCCAAATTCAGACATGCAACTTCTATAACAAGCATTTTAGTAAAGTCTAAACAAATAAATGGAATAACTCACGAATAGTCATGCAATTATACCCATTCATAGTGTTGATTTAATAAACGTAGTTGCATTTCATTTTTTTAGAATCAATTCAATAACGAGCATTATCAACTTGCCACAGAACTTTATAGATCAACAAATAAGAAGAAAACAACATTCATAGATAATGCAACAAGTGGTTTTAAATTTGGCCTTTTCTTCTTTATCTAAACCCAGTATCCTCTGCTTGCAGCCTAAGTTAGACATTTAAATTTGACCTCTTCTTCTTTATCTAAACTCAGTATCCTCTGCTTACAGCCTAAGACATTTTTACACTTTTATGCAAACAGTTAGACGCTTTTACAGTTTTTATGCAAATAGTTAAATTTCAGGAGTTTCTTAGTTTAACGATGGTGTTAATAGACAATGGTTTTCTGTAGGCCAGTGGATCTTGTTGTGTGTAAATGTTTCTTAAATTGGTGAAAATCAATAGAAGAGGCTGAATTTAAAACCACATGTTGTAGAACTGACTAAAGTAAGTAGAGACTTTTGCATTAGTTTGGCCAAAGTTTTGAAACATTTCAAACACTTCCTTAAGAAATGAAGTTGCATGTTCACACACCTCTAATTCGACTTGAAAACCACATTGTCCTAAGGTTTAACACATAACTGACTGTTTGACTAACTTGTTTGACTTTTCATAAAGATAATCATAAATTATTAACTCACTAAGTCGGTAAACGACTAGGATGGATATATTTTCCTGACTTTGAACACCCATGTTACATTCTCGTAACAACTTGGGACTTAGCAACTGCCACTTGTTCAAGTACTTGCATTCAACCTTGAGAGTAAAACTACTCTCCTATTTTCATGTACATATGGTTTATTCTAACACATTGTCATCGACACGTGACACTTGGTCTCACATTTAAGGTATTGGCTACTTGTCAAAATAAGTAAAATATTCTAATGTCGAACAATAATAAAAAGTTCACTTCTTTAAATTAGTTCAAACTTTTCAATGTTTTTCCTTATGGCTCTATACTCTAGAACACATTAACAATTCTAGTAAACATATAATATAAAATACCAACTTGTTTTGTTCGAAGGAATACTATATTCAAGTGTTTGTAAATTCCTCAATAAATTAGTTTATGAAGTTGATTTTATTCAGACAACTCAGCGGTGAAAGCATCTAGCTTATATCTTATTTTCATAATCACATATCATAATATATTCTTTACATAAACTTATATATCTATATATAAACATATTTATTTTCATATACATAGTCTGTTTCAGGTTTGATTACTATCTTATATGCAAACAATGGAGTAACTTGTATTGTAACTGACTTGATTTGAATAACAATTGACTTTAGCCACAACAAGTAACAAGAGAGATAGGTGGTGTGGTATTGCAATGGTGACCCGAGCTTTTCCAGGAAACCCTAATCTGGCGTCCCGTGCTTCTCCTCTGGCGGCGTCCCGTGCTTCTTCTAGCGCGAGCGTTTGTGGCAGGGGTGGCGGCCAGATTGCAGGTGGTGGAATCTACAATGCGAAAATCCCTGGTTCGAGGCCTGACGGTGGTCGTTGTAGGGGCGGCGACCAAAGGGCTATGGCCAAGCGGCTTTGGACTGGAAGGGCAACGATAGGAGGGTTCATTCCTGTCTCTAATGCTATTTCAATGGATCTGAAGGCAGAAGAGGAATTAGTGGAGAACGTCTCTAAGCTTTCCGAGACTGGTGTGATTTGTCGATTCAAGGGCTTCTGGCCTAACCTCCCTCAGCTGCATTCTTGGATTTCCAACGAATGGCAGCCTCTAATTTCTGGTAAAATTCTTATTTTCCCCATGGCTAAGGGATTTTTTGTGGCTAAGTTTGACAATGCTCAGGACAGAGATGCTATTCTTTGTAACAACTTTTTTAGCTGAGAGAATAAATTTTTGTTGATGATTAAGCCTTGGCATGCTGACTTCAACCCTGCTTCTGAAACTTTTAGCAAGATCCCGATTTGGGTCCAGTTGCCTTACCTTCCCCTCCACTTATGGTTTGACCCCCTTTTGGAAGAAGTGGGTGATGCCCTAGGTGATTTTTTGTTGGTAGATGCTACTACTTTTGACATTCTTCATTCCACCTTTACCCGAATTTTGGTTGAAATGGATGTTTCAAAAGGACTGCCTACTGAAATTCTAATTAAAACTTCTAAGGGATCTTGGAAACAATCATTGGACTATGAAGGGATTCCCTTCCGCTGTAGAAGATGTTTTAAAACAGGGCATGTTGCTGCACAATTTGGTTTCGAGAAAAATGCTACTACTTCCTGGTGGAAAGGCGCCTCTCAACAACATTATACGGTTGAGAAGAATGTTGATCAACATAGGATCTTTTCTGAGGTGGTTGCCTCAGAATCTGAAGCTTGGGAAGTATCCCCTTTGGATGCCTCTGTTGGTGGGGTTGCTGAAACTGAACTTCATGGTGAAACCCCTATTGATCGTGAGGTTGGACCTTTGTGTGCTGATCAGATTGGTGGGGTTGCTAAGGCAATCCCTATTGAGTCAACGACTTCCTTTTCAAGTGGAAGTGCTTCGGCTTCCATTTCCGGTGGCTCTTCAGAAATGTCTTTATTTGTGCAAAGGAATCAAGATGTTTCCCCTCATGCTTTGGCTGTTGGCTTTCATCATCATGAAAGTAGCGCGTTGGCGTGGCACGGTGAGGCGGCGCAAGTGGAAGATGGCTAGATCATTGTTAAGGGAAAAAAAGATAAATCATCTTGGCCATCTTTCGACATGACTCTCTGCTCCCACAAGAAAAGTGTAAAATGTAAATCTTAACCGGTCTTGTTTTGGAGCTGGTCTTTTTTGCTGGCTGCTTGCTGCCTTTTCAGTAGCCTTGCTCTTTTTTGTCAAAGGGTTTTGAATCCCTTCAAATTTTGTTTTACCCTTTATCAAAAACATATTTATTTTCATATATATTTCATTTTAAATCAATATATGTTCATATATAAATATAATTATTTATATATCAAGCTGAATTTTATTCTCTATTTGAGAAAAATAAATGAATTATTCATTTTAACACAACAACAAATTAACTTGCTCTTCATCTTAGAATGGATGAAAAATAAATTAGATTCTTGTTTCAAATTGAGAAAATCATATTAATCTTCCTCTAATTTATCTTGTGTTATTCTTAAAAATGAACACTAATCTTCCTCTTATAAAACTAGGATTATAAAATGAAAACTATGAGTACACAAAAATACAAACTCATAAAAACATGCCTGAGTTTCTCTCTACTTTGCACTTGAAGTTCCAAAAATCTCAGACATAGACAATGGCACAGCTTTCCCCACTTTGCACTTGAAGTTCCAAAAATATCAGACACAGAGAATGGCACAACTTTCCCCAAAGTAAACTTAGCTTGCTGAAGACGAAATTCTCAAACTTTACTTGCAAATCGCCTTCACTAAATACTAAAATGAACAACAAAAGTTTCTCTCGAGACTATTGCTACTATTCAAAAACTAAGAATGATAAGATAAGCCAAAATGTTATTGCACAGTTGTTGTTTTCTTCTTCACAAATCCTTGCATTATCCACAATGAACAATGATGCAAAAAGAGGGAAAGATGAGATAATATAATCCTCTCTCTTACTTATGTTGTTCCTCTTAAACTCCTCAATGCATACAAAAAAATCTCAAGTAAAAACTGATGCCAAAAGATGTTTCTAACATCGTTGTTTTCTTCACCAAAAATATTAAAACTCTTAATGAGAAATCATACCCAAAAGAAAATTCTAGTCATTGCTCACTCTACTAGATAGTCGTGCATCATCTACCATACATACAATGCAAAAACAGAGTAATAGGAATATCATCCTCCTTACTACCATCACTTTCCTCTCAAACTTCCCAAAAGAAATGCAACCCATAATGACTAAAAGAAAATGCTTTTTCTACCCAAAAGTTCGTTGCCTTTCCTTCCACTATATTGGCATTTAATTACCAATTGAATTCTTTATATTTGGCACCACTTTTCTTAATAAGTAGCATGCTAAAAATAACATCCATTGCCACTTATTGTGGCTTAAACATTAATCATTTTAATGCAATCAAATATAGTTATATACTCACCATACCACGACTTATATTGGTTGATAAAGTCATTTAAAAGACAGTTGTAACTGCCACTTAGTGGCTTACAAAGTAATAAGGAAAGATGCACTACATAATGGTCTTAACTATGACTTAAATGCCATTCAAAATGCCTTCCTCTAAGCCTTCCATGGAGGCTAAAATGCCTCTCAAAGTGCTAAATAGAAAACAGATTTAAATTACTTTATGCATGTTTGATGTATTAGTTCTTATGGTAGTTATAATAACTACCTTTCCCGTGCAATGCTTGGTCATTAGCCTCTTGATCTGAGTTAATAATGAATCAATAAATATTTAATGGTTTTTTTAGTTATTAGTAGTTACTATTTTAAAACAGGTTTTTTGGTTGTTATTATTATTTTTATTATTAATATTAAGATTTACATAAAAAATAAATGAAGGGTGATGATTTCAAGAATTCTCTTTGATTTAAGGTAGATTTTTTCTGAACACACTGAATGCCATTGTAAATGTCTCTCGATGTAATACATATTGTTTATAAGATTTTTTCTAAAACTATTGTTAAGAGGATGAAATGGTTCTTTTCTTCCATCATTTCTATGGAACATGGAGGTTTGTTCAAAGTCACTAAATCATCAACGGTATTCTTATTATCGAGGAATTCATTCACTCTATGCATGTTAATAAGAAAAGTTCTATGTTCATGAAACTTGATCTTTCTAAGGCTTATTATAGGTTTTACTAGAAATTATTGGAAGATATCATATATAGCTTTGATTTTGATGATAATTGGATTCAATGATTGATGACATGTTGCACCTCTCCTTTTTCTTGTGATTATAAATTGCTCTTCTATTATTTTTCACTTTGAAATTGGCCTACATCAAGGTGATACTTATTCTCCATATCTCTTTCTCATTATAGTAGAAAGACTTGGAGGGTTTTTAAAACACCTTAAGTGTTATGCCTCCATTTATAGATTTACAATTGAGTATGGTATGGATCCACTTTCATATAATTATTTTATGGATGAGACTTTTCTAATGAGTATTAATGCTCTTGAGGAAGCTACTACTCTTAGGTGAGTTCCTGATATTTATATTAGTTCATTTGGTCGACTCTTGAATGAACAAAAGTATTAGGTTTTTTTTATATATCAACCCTCATCTTCAGGAAAAATTGCTAATAATCTTTATTTTAGGTTGATTCTCCTTCTTTCAAATATCTAGGTATCCAAATGTATCCTACTTTTCTTAGGAAAAAAAATGGAACGTTATGTTGGATTCTATTGAACGTCATATTAATAAATGGACACATAGATACCTCTATTTGGATTATTGTATACTCCTTAAAGTTGTGGAAACTTGATAGCTTTAATCATAAGATGAGAGTTTCTTTTCGAAGGAAATCCATAGAAAAAGAAATGATATTTGGTTACTCAAGATGAAATTTTTCAACCTAAAGAGCAAGTGGTTTAGGTATGCGGCCTCCCCTCAATAATATAGCTCACTATAGAATTATATTGTAGATGGTGTGTAGAGGAATAGCCCTTAATAGGGTAATTCTTAAGCTCAAGTACCTAAATATGAAGAATCATACTTTCATCCCTAGGATGTCAACCCTTGGCCAAGATTCTCATATATGAAAAATTATAAAATTATGTAGTAATTTGATTAGAGTTGGCATTTTCTAGATTGTGGGAAAGGGAGACCTTGCTCTTTTCCAAGATGATGGACCAACATAGTCCTATTTTGTGTAAATACCTAATCACCTAGAATTAAAAAAGAAATGTACTAAATTTGGCTAGATTTACTTTTCTAATTTCTATTATGCAATCATGTAGGATATTGTGAAGATTTAGAAGGAAAGATAAATTTTGTTGGCTAGGTGAACAATTATTTCTCGTCATTGATCATTTATCTCATGTTTTAGCATCCTAAAAGGTATCTTTAGATAGGCATTTATATGACTCTTGGATGGAGTTTGACAAGTTCTAGGATTTACACTTTGCAAGCTAGTTATAGAATTCTTCTAGAAGATAACTTAGAAGTTAAGATCTCTAAGCTTTGGAATAGGATTTGGCATCTTAAATGTTGTCCTAAGGTTAATTCTTTTGTGTTTCTTGTAGCTTTAGATAAATTTATTCATCAAGATAATCTTCAAAAAAGAGAGGTTGTTGGTCTAAATAGATGTATTTGTTTCCTCCAAGATTAAGAGTTTAGTAACCATATTATTTTAGCCTTCCCCTTTGCCACTTTTCTCCATCGTTTATGCCGTGATTTGTTCGAGATTGTATGGAATAATTTTGAGTCTAGCCAACACTTTACAAAATTTGTAAATGCCGACTATCATGCCTATCTAGATTCATCATTCTTGGTGTTGTGTTTCTTGTTGGTGTGCATATTCTTCTACTATTCTTCCTATTTATTCCACCATGTGTTAACTTTATAATTACTATTTTTTAATGGTTTTCTTATTGGTCCAACCTTTTTAACATAAAGGAAAACATAACTTTTGATGCTCAAAGAAATTAAAATCTTCAAGGGAACAAATGCTTATACCCTATCTATATTGATTTGAGGTTTCCCTATCTCTTGTCAATTATTTATTTTATTCTATCTAGATTTTCTTGACTCTTTAGAATTGGTGTGCTATGAGTCTTTTTGAAGACAAGTAGACCTATTTTTTAATTAGTTAATTTTGTAATATATTTTTAACCTTTATGTTAAAAAACAACTAGAAGTGGGCTTGTGCACCAAAATGGTGTACAAAAAAGTGGTCAATCTACAAAAAATAAAGCAAACACAAGCATGTTATTGTGAAAACACAAAATTTGCCCGCATTATGGTTTGGTAATACCAATCCAAAACACGGGCAAGTTTTGTGGTTTGCATAATACGCTCACGCTATTTTTTAATAGCGTGCTTGTGTTATGTGTTAATAATGTGCTATATGTTTGCATAAAGTGAGCACGTTATTGAAAGATAAAAACACAACAACAAAAAAAGACATCCTAACATTTACAATTGTGACTTAACTCACAATTAGGCCTCTCTACCCTTTGCTCTCCAAAACATGATTGTGCTTTGGAAATTTAACAAGTATTTCACAATGCCACACTATAGAAGAGGTAAGTGTAAAATTTTAGTCTATTGTAGTCAAATTCGGTTTGCATTTGAAAAAATGAATTATTTTTTATTAATTTCATTGGTTTTTCAATTCTTTATAGCATATCCTATAAACCCTAATTGAAAGCCAAATTTGAACGATGAAATTCCTGAAGACAACCCTAGAATACCTAAGTCTCCTCCAATAATTATGAAACCTAGACAAAGCCAAAAGGATTTGATAAAGCATTTGGAACAAAATAAACTTCAAATTATAGAATTAGTTTCAAAATTTAATGCTTCAACATCAAAACCCCCATCATAGATCACTTGCTTCATCATTGGAAGCAATGATTATCAATTTTGACACAGTGACAAGTCAAATAAATCAATGGCAAATATATAAATATTCATGTCATTATATTTATGCGACAAAATTATTGTATGGTGAAGCAAAAAGGAAAGATATAACAAAAGAACAAATGTGTGCTCTTTGTACGGATCCTAGAACCAATGCACCCCTTGATGTGACTTCAAGGAGATTTCCAATACATTGGTGCAATCATAATGAGATAAAAAAAATATTTTTTGGGAAAGGTGGTGGATGGTCTTTTGACCAACCTCTATGTAATAACCATGAGGTGTCGTTATATTTTCTTAGAAAAATTTAAATAGACTAGGAGTTCATAGGATAGGAAACCGTCAACAAAGACCACTAGCACAAAAACCTATTCGTCATATAACGGTTCCTAGTCATCAAAGAAACTATGGAGGTGCAAAACCTCCATGCAATTACTAACCTCACAGACACACTTATACATCATCGCACATAGATATCCCATCCTTTTACTTCAGTAGATCATCCACTAGCCTGACCATCTATGCTTGAATTGTTATAATCTAGGTTCTAGAAGAGACACTGATTCGAAGGGTGTAGAGGGTGCCACTTCCCACGAGTGTACTCATTTTCATCTCAGATGTTTTGGGAGTAGAGAGGGTGAACAAGGTGGTGCATTAGATAAAACAACAAATCCTTCTAGAAGCAACCACATAATATCTCTCCTCTCCCAAATAACGACTTGTTGGTGTACAGCTCCCGCAAAGGCCACTCAGAACGAAGCTTCCTTCAAATATCAGTCTTCCATTATTGAAAAACTACTCCCAGAAGTGGCGTTACACCAACCTTGACTGGTTTTATCCTTACACACTCCACATGTAGGCAGGCAGTGGCCCTACTCTTGCTTTTTTAGGGCACCATGGATATAGATGGTAAACCCCCGTCGTTTTCTGATTGAATTCGTCAGAGCAGTGAAATCGAATCTTATATTGGTAGGACACGCCATGGCCGAACCCATCAGTAACATCAGCGACTCATTCCAATTTACAGTTCAATTATAAGTGAAGCATCTCTCCTGTTCCATAACAATTCATCCGCTCATCAAAATGAAGGTCTCTCGGGCACCCATGTCTCTACGAAGTGTTCCCCCTCTGAAGTTGGGAGATCCTAGGATCGATTCCGCTTGCGGTCTCGCATCCCCCCGCAGTCCCACCTGTGCCCCTCTGTCATCAAATCCTTCAAGTGGCAACAGGGCAGTGAGAGCCTCGGCCACTTTTAATGGCAGTAGTACACAACTCGACAGAAGAGAGAGGGAGACGAAGAATCATTATGCCCTGTTGGGTATCCCCTGTGATGCCTCCTATGAGGATATCAAGATTGCATACAGAAGATTGGCTCTGCAATTCCATCCTGATGTGGTTCCCCTGTACCAGCTGGAGGGTGCGACTTCGATTTTCTCTCAGATAAATGGGGCCTATGATACGCTGTCCGATCCCCACAAGAGAAAAGCATACGATGAAGCTCTTCAACTTGATGCGCCTAAAGTGTATTCTGTCAGGCCTTCAACTGGGTTTTCCTCCCCTGTTAGAAGTCCCAGAGGAAGGAATTGGGAAACAGATCAGTGTTGGTGCTCGTAAGGAAATTCTGAGGAGATTGATTGATATAGAGAAAGCTGAATTTGATCTTTTGAAAATCTGTGCACGAGGCCTTGGCCAAAATTTGGGAGGACCCAGCTAGCGAGTTCTCTATTTGAGATTTATGTAATTGAGTAAACTTTCTGTTTCTTTCCCAGAAGCTCTGGCTATGGTAAAGTCTCAAGGTGTAGAAACTGAAGATTAGAAAGGCAGAAAACAAGATACTCTCTAAATTCTGTATTTAGAATGAATGTCATTAAAATTCTGTTCAAAGCCTCTATGCTTTTTTCTGGATAATAGATGTATCATTTTGAACCATAATCTTGGACTTATCCCCCATCATGAAAGTTCTTTTTCAAAAGTCCTTTTTCAATGGTCCTATTTTCATGGGTGAACTAAAGAATGGTTGTTTTAACATCTATTTTCCATATTGAATTATTTCAAGCTTTTTGTGATATTGTCAAAAGAGAACATCTAAGAGGCTTAGGCTTCTAAATCAGTGAACACATCAAAATAGATGTTAAAGTTCCTTAATAATTATTTATTAGATTTTATTTATAAGAAAGATCATGTTTTTAATTTCTTTGATGTTCAATTCATGATAGCTCTTTATAATATTCTTTATAAGATATTTTCATCACAAAAACCTATTCATCATATTATACAAACATAACGTGTTCATATTATGTTTGCATAATGCGAGCGTACTATTGAAAGATAAAAACACAACAAAAGATAGCCTAACATTTTCAACTATGACTTAACTCACAACTAGCCCTCAATACCCTTTGCTCTCCAAAAATTGATCATGCTTTGAAAATTGAACAAGTATTTCACAATGTCACATTGTAGAAGAGGCAAGTGTTAAATTTTAGTGTATTATAGTCAAATTCGGCTTGCATTTGAAAAAAAAATTAAAAAAAATTGATGAATTTCATTATTTTTTCAATTCTTTATAGTAGATCCTATAAACCCTAATTTAAAGCCAAATTTGAGAGATGAAATTCTTACTTGAGTCTCCTCCAATAATTATGAAGAACCCTAGACAAATCCAAAAGGATTTGATAGATCATTTAGAACAAAATAAACTTCAAATTATAAAATTAATTTCAAAATTGAATGCTTCAACATCAAAACCCCAACCATAGATCACTTGCTTCATCGTTAGAAACAATGGTAATTGATTTTGACACAATGACAAGCCAAATAAATCAATGGAAAAGTTTATAAAGGTTCATGTCATTATACTTATGTGATAAAATTATTGTACGATGAAGTGAAAAGAAAATATATAACAAAAGAACAAATATGTGCTCTTTTTACAAATCCTAAAACCAATGCACCCCTTGATGTGACTTCAAGGATATTTCCAATACATTGGTAAAATCATGATGAGATTAAAAAAAAAAAAAATTGGGATAGGTGGTTGATGGTCTTTGACCTACCTCCATGTAATAACCATGAGGTTCCATTATATTTTCTTATGAAACTTTACTATGAGATTGTTCTTCACAAAATTCCCAATTATTTTGATATGAGGGAGTTTCAGGGTAGATGTGGTGGCTTTTCCCAAGACATGCTAGGATTTTGTGGGGTAGGAAACCATAAACAAATACCACTAGCACAAAAACCTATTCATCATGTGATGCTTCCATTAGTCATCAAAGAAACTATGGAGGTGCATAATCTCCATGCAATAGCTAGCGTCACATACACACTTATAGATCATTATACGTAAATATCCCATCCTTTTGCTTCAACAAATGACCCAATAGCCCAATCATCTAGTTCTAGTGCTCCTAGTTGTCACCTATGCTTGAACTATTATAATCTATGTTTTGGAAGAGACAATGATGTGAAGGGTGTAGAGGGTGCCACCTCCCACAAGTGTACCCATTGTCATCTTAGATGTTTTTGGAGTACAGAGGGTGATCAAGGTGGTGCATTAGATAATATGGAAATGAATGATGAGTTGCTAATGATTTGTTTCATGACCACATATAGGTATTTTTATATGAATTTATAACATTTTATATTTTATACTTAAAATTTGTAAATGTAAATTAATTTTTAATTATAGAATTGAATTAAAATTATGCATACATTATACATTTCAAGGTGTAATTTCAAAGGGTGGTACAACCATCGACCATCCCATCACTAAGTTGTACAGATGCATGTGTTTCAAGGGTAATTTTTTTATATCAAAATAAGATAATAATTTATATTTAAAATGATATTTAATAGTTCATAATACATTTTTTGTTGAATAGGTAGGCATTACATCACCATCTAGCACACATGTTCAAAGGGATGGTCATGAAATTGGATTTACTAAGGTACAAAATTCAAATTTATTGCTTATGTATATTTTTGCTTTTGAGTTTAATCTATTATTGTTTGTTTATTTGATGAATTCAGTTGTCACACTTCTTGGTATACGATAAAATTTGGAAGTTGGTATTATTGCTGAAATTTCATCCTTGATGTCATTAATATAGGTATGAGTATGAACATATATGTTCAATAATGATTATTTTGTCTCAATTGATATCATTAGGTATTAAAAACTAATTGATAAATATGTCTTTATTATGTTGTATATTGATGTAAACACTCCTATGTGAGGACATACCTCTCTTGATGATGTTGAGAGTTGTAGGAAAGAAGAACTGGACTACCAATATAATGTAAGTGTGTTTATAATATTTATATCATTTTAAATAATTTTAATAGTTATATAGTTCAGCATAGTATCTTATTTTTTTAATTTGTATATTAGGTTTAGGTGCAAAATAGTGAGGGGTGCAAGAGATCAGAATGACAGAAGACACCAATTGATACAAGGGATCAAGGTTCAATTTCTAGTCAAGAAAAAAGGGGTTAAATGTTTGAACAATAGTGTTTTTTCATAGATGAAGACACTTTGCATGCATGTACATGTCACATATATAATATAAATTGTATAGCTATATGTATCGATGATATTTTATAGTTTGGGAGACAATACATTAACCATATTATCATGTGCTTAAGTAATCCAAAATGACCATAAAAAGGTGGAACACAAAGTATAGACTAGCATATTCACTTTTATAAATTATCATATTAACTACCAAACCCTTGGCATACCCTACGCCTAATTTTGTCTTAATAGTAAATTTCAATATTTTAAACATTGTCAATCTATAATGCTCGAAATAGGTAGTTTCATTAACAATCATTTCATGGAATAAATTAGATACATATATCTATATTATTTTGTGCATACTTATCTGTTTGTTTATCTATGTGTATATTCCTCTATAAAGTTGACTCAAGTTGTTTATTGAGCAACTTCAAGGAATAACAACTATTATTTATGAAATAATTACCATGGATCTTTCAAGCATTCATTTTACCAAAGTACGAACAACTAATACATATATCTTTTTCTTTTCTATATCAAGTACATTTCAAGTAAGTATGAAAAATATTTTCATACATACACACACATATAAAGTGCTCTCATAATGGAAACCATGAGCACATAGGCCTTGGTAAAATGTATGCACATGGTACATAAACTATTTATCATAATGCCTCAAAAATACAACCTCAAGCTAGGCAATATTTATAGAACATCTTAAAATAAAATTCACCAAATCAAATGCCTACATAAGGAAATATGATTTCATTACATGTAATGATTGCAGATTCTATACAATAAAAACTTACTAGATCAAATTCCTAGATAAGGTATGTGATCTATTTTAAAAAATTTCATAGAAACATATAAACTCAACATATTTCAACAAATAAAATGAGAAAGTATAAAATCAAACACATGGCCCAACTCCACAAGAGAGCAATAGGATAGGGTGTGTATATCCCTACATTTTGATGTTTAAATAATCTACCAATGAAGTTATTTTCATACACAAGTTACCGGTATTGTGTGACCAATCTTAATTTAAATAACATTTGAAAACCTCATTTAATAGACAAAAAAAAAAAAAGTATATAAATTTGGTAAGTGGGTACTGCCACAATAATGGATTACACTTTCTGGGACATCCTGATTTTTTCTTGAAATCACATATTTTTAGAAAATATAATGATTTAAGCCTTGAAAGGTTCCATTTAAAGGATTTTAATTGAAGAGGGTTTGATCAAACCCCCTTGGATAGAACCTCGCTAGTTTTAAACCATACCTAATATGGAGTGTCCTCTACACCTATCAAAATGTTGATAAAAAACCACTTTTGATTTACCTTTTTGGGGATCAAATGAATTCATTTAAATTTTTTTTGAAGTATGTACAGTCCTTATTATAAGCTTCCCAAAAAGTACAATTTTAAATATATTTAATTTGATTATTATATTTATTTATTATTTCTTGTGAATGTAGGTTTTAAAATAAACGTTAAGGTATTTGTTTCACACATACAAAAACTAGGAAAATAGAGATTTTTTTTTTAAAAATGCATGTCCTCTAGGTATTGATGTCCTTATTCCAACAAAAAAAAATTGATACACAAAAAAATTTATGCTCCTAATAGTACACCTATGTCTAAATTGTAATTGGTTTGACTTCAAAACTTAATTTTTTTAAAAATCAATAAAACATTATGAAACCAAATGTAATATATTGTAGTTACAAATCTAATTTAAAAAAAGAAAAGAATTTTATCCTTCATAGAAAAAAAGACATGTGGTTTATAATGTTGGTTAACAGATTTGTCACCTAACTCTATATTCCCACGTCCACGAAGGTGACAAACACAACAACAGTTGAATCGGTCATAATAATGTTTTATGTCGATTCTCTGCTTATTTTAAAAGGTGGCAGCTACCTTCTTTAGATATTCAATGAATGATTTTCAACTAATATTGCTTTTAACCAAAAACCAAATGAAAGGAAATGCTTTTAACTAGAAAGCTTTGAAAGGAATCCACACAACATCAAATATTGAAAACTTAAACTACCAAATCTCCAAAACTATATTTAAGAAATCTCTATGTATCCATCACCATAAAATCTTTATTCATAGATAAACATTCCACAGTGACAAAACTAACTAAACATCAATCATCCCAATAATAGATAATTCGCTAGCAAAATACTCAGCATAAGTAGAATAAATCTACACACCATAACACAAATATTATGCATGCATGAGCTTCACCATTATCTTTCTATATTGAGATAATAGAAAGCAATAAAACTTAAAGATAACAGAATTTTATTTTTTTTACTCTAATGAGTAAAACAAAGTTTTCCCAAAAGATCCCTAATGCCAAGCAATCACCCCATATTTAAAGATTACAAATTGTCCAAGATAACGGTTTCTTGAAGACATCTATTTCAAAAATTAAAATAAAAGTCTTTAAAGTATAAAGAGAGATAAATTAAAGAAAATAACATAACAACTAAACTAATCAGTGGTTCTAGCTCTGACTCTTTTGCTTCCAACTATCTCCACCTCTTGTTGTTCCAGTAACACCTCTTGTGCCTTTACCCTTTGCCTGTATTCCCGATACTTGGTGAAAATCGCAGTAATGTTTTTGCTTCTTGGAGTCATGGTGATTTGTAGCCTTGTCCTCCACTTTGAAAGTTCACGGTTTGACTCAACAATAGTTTCATAGATATTGTCACTTTCAGCCTTGAATGAACTCATATAGGTCTATAAATTACTCAATTTTCTGAATGAGTTTGCAGTGGCTATCTCTGGATTGCCTATCTCATTGTGATACACTTCTTTAAATTGCTTTGATATGTCTACAACATCCAATATCTTTTCACCAAATTCATTCGTGAGGTCCACTTCGAGGGCATTTAAATTCTCCTTGACTTTCACCAATATATCAAAGTATTTTTATAACACTTTATTGATCTCCTTGATATAATCCTCATATATTGACAATTTCCAATCCAAAGAATCAAACCAGTTAGGATCAATTTCTTTGGGATTATCTACCAGTTTCTCCTTAATCAACAAAGTGTGCTCCATGGAGAGTAATTTTACAACTTCCTTAGAAAGCACATATGTGCTACTATGTTCTCTCCTCATTTGCTGGAGTTCAGATACCAACTCTTTCTTTTGTCTGACACATTAACATAAAATTGCACAAATTTACGAATGTAGAAAAGGCCATCTTGGTAAAGCCTTTCTATCCATTTGTTGGCAGACTTAGCATAACCTAATTTTTTCTTGACCTTTTGCATAGTGTCTAAATCAATACCTTGAACATTTGAGCTTGAGGCTTCCCTGGGGGTTGGAGTAACATTTGATGAAATAAAATTCCTTAAAGAAAGAATATGAGACTGCAATTGAAGGTTCTCCTTTTTCTATTCCTTTGCTCTTTTAATTAATGCATTAACAGAGTAATCAACATGATAGACATCACCTTCAAAAGTATATGGCCCCATGTCAACATGAGTAACTTTGTAATCGAGCTCTATTATTTCATTTTCACTCAGGTCCTTTATAGGATCAGCGATCTCTAATAGTTGATGCCCAAAAGCAGAATCAATGATCATCTGTGACATCCTTTTGGCCTTCTTTGGCTTCTATTGACCTTGTAGCAACATAGCGATTGTATCCACCTCAACTGCCATTGTAGGCACATTCTTTCTTTTCTTTTCTACCGCTTTCTTTAACCATGACGAAGAAGAAGCCACAAGCCTGGTGTCTCTATTTTAGCACTTGCATTCTCAATTTTCTCAACTAACTAAACATAAACAAAAGTATCTCGCACTGGAGAAGGAGGAACTTGAAAGAATGTGGGAAAAGGATTGTCTTCAATTATATACTAGAAAATTCCCTCTTAGTCTGTAGGCATCGACTTTTCTTGACTAGTTCTTTTCTTAGGTACCGAGGAGGGCATACTATCCTATTCACAAATTGTCTTCAATTTAGCCCCTATATCTCCTGGCATTTCACCATCTCCTCCTAACTGTGAGCAAGTGCCAAATGACTTAGTCATTTTTTTTCTAGAAGATATACTTATTCTAGTGGCCTACACGGTCCCTTGTTTATTTCTCTGTGAAGTCCTTTACTCCTAAGGAGAACCTGCACTCTATCGCCATTTTCCATTTAACCAGTCTGAAGTCCTCAAAACAGGGGCCAAACGAACCATCAAATATGAGACTTCATCCTCTGACCAACTAATTCTTTACGAGGGTTTAGCAGAAGAGGCCTAATATTCAAGGTCAATAATCACTTAATCTTCCTCCACATCTTCTGGAATATTAAAGGAGATACCAAAATTTTGTATCTTCTTTAAGGTCAATCTCATAAAACTTCTCCTTTGCACCTCACCTTCATCTGTACAATCTTCCCAAAAATCCTCAATATCTAGGTGATGTTCATAACTACTAGCTCCATACAAATTTTGCTTAACATAGCCCTTGCTATCAAAATTAGCTCTCATGGGAAAATACTAGGAATTAAATTCATTTAGGGCTTTCTCTGCACTGCTAGCAATATTATTACTCTTGCAAGAAAATGAAGGCATGAAAAAAGGAAAAACATATCCCTTCTTTCCCATGTTTGAATATTTAACATTCACCACGGCCATCTACCGACAAACCTCAAGAAAAACAAGAAAATAACTTGGATACTGAGGCAACCTCAATGGAGCCTTCTCAAAACCTCCAATTCTAAGATAAGTGAATTTGTTAAACTGAATATAAAAAAATTTTGAACCTCATTACCATGGCAACCGCCTTAGGTGAAACCCAAAGCTCAGGGTTTCTATCAAGTCTCCTTACAATCTCCATTAAGAATGTGTCATTGATACAACATAGATCCCTCATTCCAACTTGCTTAGTAAGTTGTGGCAAGCTTTTATACACAGGTGTGTCTGGGGTTGGATACCCTTGTGGTTCTAACCCTGCCAAGACAGCCTCTTGACTAGCTAAAATATAAACCATATATGAACACATGTGGAATGCAACAGTTTGCCAAAAAATTATCAATTGCTCATTTAGGTGATAACTAATAATCTCAGCCCATTCAATGATTTGTTTTTCACTACAAATTATTAGAATGAATCGGCACATCCAAAATTCAAAATATTTTGAATATGCATTACCAACTACTTGATGAAACAAGGTGATAACATCTAAAATTTCATCTTTAAAATGGACCCTTTTAAGTTTTGAGGGAAACTGAGACTTACCCTTTTTCTCGAACTTCAACCAGTTCTTTGCAATGGAATTTTTGCACCATTCTTCATTCATTCTAAAAAATTTGTCACCAACAGCTACAAACATTTCTTCTATGGTCTCCCTCTCTAGAATACTCAATGCACAGGAAATGACTTCAGGAGTGATTCTCACAATGACAGACCCGTCTGCAACTCTATTCTCCTAAGTATCTGGAATGTAGCCCCTCGTGCACACAATCACCAGGTCGACACTTTGCATGGCTTCAAGAAAACCTCTTGCACACGCCAAACCACTTTGCAAAATTTTCTCTCCTAGTGGTGTTCTACTATCTTGCTCTAGGCACACCCAAAACTCCTCCAGATTGAGATGCCCAATTTCAGTATCCCTCACTTCAAACTAGTGATTTTGAATTCCACTCTGCATGAGCACAATTATGCGAAGGAAGTAAGCTTGTACTTTGAGAAGTATTAGCAGGGAATAAGAGTGCAGGCTAAATGACTTAACGAATACTTCACCACCCATCTTATGTCATTAATTGATAGGACATGCAATTAATGCGGCATTCAATTTCATTCCTTGAAAAGATAGCCTTTAAACCTGTATGGTTTTTGAAAATCCTGAAAAGAAAACTCAAGGTTAGTCCGTTCATATCATTTAATGAGCTGGCGGCATATTGAAAACCATGAAAAGTCCATAATGTTGCGTGGTCGCAAAAACTTGGAACCTTAAGTCAGGAGTTTTGAAGTTTTGAAAACCTCCAACTCACCGAATTCAAAGACAACCAACGAAGGCTTGCAACTCAACAAAGGGAACCAAGTCGGACGATCAGGAAGTTTTGAAAATTTGGAACTCTATGACAAGGTTATGAAACTCAAAGGACTAGCGACCAAGGTTAGGAAAAACACACAACCCGTGACTTTGAGCAATTGTCAAAAGGAATAAACAACAAGGCATTGAAAATGAATGAAGTAAAAGACCCAAAAGGCCTAAGGACGAGAATTTTAAAATTATTGATACTAGTTTAGAAGTTATGGATAACATTGGCTCCGAATGGGGACAAGGACTAATAGGACACAGAGAATCCAGAAAAACCCTGGCACTGAGCCTTATTCATGGGCAACAGAGACAAAGCAAAAAAAACCAAACAAAACATAAACCAAAAGACTATGTACAAGGGAAAACCCAAGAGGAACTTCAATCAAATGGCTTCAAATATTTCCCATTGTAGGAAAGAGGTAGAGCGGTACCATCTGGATAAGCCAACAAAAAATTATTGTCACCAATTATTTGTCTAATTTGAAAAGGCCCCTTCCAGAAAGAATCAAAATTTTTGTACGCTCCCTTTGGCTCCCTTCTCCTATCCCAGAGAAGAACAAAATCACCAACTGAAAAACTTATTTTCCTAGCCTTTATGTCAAAAATTCTCTTCACCATCTGCTGATGTATTGCAATTTTATCTACCACTATGTCTCTTTGTTCTTCCAACTTGTTCAGGTACATAACCCGCTTTTCAATTGCAGACTAAAATTGTTCATCTTCTATGGATTTCTATAGATTGAGTGTTGAAATCTCCAGAGGTGTTGGAAAAGTGCTATCAATTCCATATACAAGTTGAAAGGGGGACATACCAATAACTCTTTTACATGTTACCCTATTGGCCCACAAAGCATCGTACAACTTCTTATGCCATCCCCTTTGATTTTCATCTACCAGTTTTTTGATAATAGAAATCAATTTTTTATTACTAAACTTAGCCTGTCCATTTCCTTGTGGATAATAATCAAATGAATGTGCTAGGCTAATACCATAATCATAATAGAAAAAAGTAATTTCAACAAATGAAAAAGAACTGGCATTATCAACAATAATCTTTTTGGGAACACCGAATCTCACCAAAATATTTTCCTTCAAGAAGTTACACACCACCTCACCACCTCTAAAGAATTATGCTTCACTAGAATAGCCTCTACCCATTTGGTAAAGTAATATGTAGCGGTTAAGATGTGCGTGTTTCCAACACTAGAGTTGGGATTAATCAGACCAATAAAATCTAGGCCCCATTGTTGGAAGGGTTCATCTATTACCACAGGCTTCAAAGGCAGGCTACAAGATGAGGTATGTCGGTAAACATTGAACACTTTTCACATTTTGACACCCATTCATAAGCATCCTTGAACATTCCTAGGCAATGAAATCTTTGGCACATAGTTTTGAAAGTTGTTACAGAAGCTGAAAAATGACCACCACATGCTTCATTATGAAAAAATTCTAACAACCTCTTCTATTTCTCTTTATCAACACACCTCAGAAAAGTCCCATCCACACCTTTCTTATATAAATTTCCTTCCCAAAGGACATATTTACTAGCTTTAAGCTTTAAATTCCTTTTTTCTTTGGATGACATATGTGATGGGAAATCACCATAGGTTAAGAAATATGAAATGCCATAAAACCATTCATTTGTTGTGTTGGTGAAAATAACTAAAGGAAAATGTTCCTCTTTAGTGATTTTAGTTTCTGCAATCATTTTTCGTTAAACCATTTCCCATAACTAGGTTAGTGGGTTTAATGTCCACATCATATTCTTACACCTTCGACATCCAAGACCCCCTTTTATTACATCCAATCTCCTATTGGGAGAGGATACTCTTCACAATGGTTTCAGGAATGAAAACAGTTGTCTGAGAATGCAAAATATAAAATCTAAAAATTTTCAAAGCCTTTACAATGGCATATGCATTCTTTTCAAGTGGAGAATACTTAAGTTCAAACTTCTTAAGAGGATTACTCATAAAAGAAATGGGAGCTTCAATACCTTCCTCATTTTTTTGCAACAAAATGGTTGATAGAGTATGTTTTGATGCATAATTGTATATGATAAAATCTTTTGTAAAGTCTAGATTTACCAAGGTTGGTGCACTTGCAATAGCTGCTTTTATGTCTTCAAATAATTGTTTCCCTTCAACACTCCACTTGAAAACGGAATAATTTTTCATCATGTTAGAGATAGGCTTTGTCAACTCAAGGAAATTAGGTACAAACCTTCTCAAAAAAATTAATTGGCCAAAGAAAGACCCAGTGTCATCTTTATTTGCTAGCAAACTCAACTACATGATGGCTTTCACTCTCTTAAGGTCTATCTTAATCCCATCCTTTGAAACAATATGATATAAGAGCTTCCCTTCGGTTATAGCAAAGATGGACTTCTTAGGATTTAAAGATATTCCTTCTTCCCTACAACACTGCAATACTACTTCAAGGTTGTGGACACTAAAATTGTACTCCCTTCTTGGAGATAGTACAATTTGTGGTCTAATTTGGTCCTATTTTAGGTATCATTAAATTTATCACCCTTTAAAACAACATTTATAGGCCCCTAAGAGTCATTATTTTGGACCTTAAGGCTTATTCCACTCACAAATCATACAAATGCCAAAAAATAACATTCCAAATATTCAAATTCTAGAAAACCCACCTCAAAAACCTCTGGTGGGACTAAGTTGCCCATTGTGGTGACTTAGTCCCTTTTGGGGGATTTTTCAATTTTGAGCGGGAAAATCACCGACTTAATTCAAATTTTCGATGGATGTCAGCCTGTGAAGTCAAAATAATGAATAATTAGGTCCGAATGCCTATAAATATATGTTTTTAGGTCATTTTTCACAACATTTTTGTCATTTCAACAAACAAATTCAAGAGTCAAGTGTTGAGTATCTTTCACAAGAACATTTATTAGTCTATCTATAGCAAAGTTGAAGCTTTAGGGTAGCAAGCTAGGGTTTTTGCAGATCTTCAAGCTCACTTTTTGTCCAAGATATTGCATTTTCAAGGGTTGATCATGGATTTCTATAGAGAATCATGGAGAAATATAGGTTGAGGAGATGCAACTAGCCATCAAATCAAGCCTAAGGACTTGTTTTCAAAGTGATTCCATCTTCCATTTTCTCTCTATTTTCATCTTAAGGAAGGTTTGCATGTTATTAAGATTCATTTCTAATGTGATTTAGGGTCTCTTGGAATGATTCTTGCATCATTCTAGTTTCATTTATGCATCTTATTCTTGCATGTTAGAATAGGGTTGCATCTTACTTCAGATTTTCTAGTCTTAGACACACTTAAGGCTAGGGTTTTATGCAAATTTCGTTATCTCTTTCAAGGTTTAAATACCAACTAGGTGTTTGACCAAGGAAAACCCCCATCATAAACCAAATTATATTTTGTTTTGTAGGTATTTTCACATATTCGGATCTGGATTTTAATAGGAGAACAAAGTGCAAACTGAGGGCTTCTGTTTCCACTTTCATTTTTTTAGAAAAGCCAAAGCTGACTAAGTTGCCAACAGTGGTGGCTTGGTCCCACTGCACATTTTTTTCAGAATTTTCTATAGATTTGGATACCCATTTGGCTGAAATGGGCTCCAGAGCAGTTTACTAGATCTGGGACTAAGTCATCCAGCTTGGGGTTAAGTGTTCCAGTTGGCCAGAAAATCAAATTTTCAAGAATTTCAGAGACGTTTCCAATCTTCATTCCAACCTTTGTCAATTTCTAGGTGCACTCTTTCTATTTGGCTTCTTTATCTTGTTTTATATTGCATTCAATTTATCTTTTTGCATATCACAACGTGTTTTCAAACATTCTACATTTTATTAGTTTTGCATTAGTAATCAATATCTTTTATCGGTTTATTGCATTTAGGAAATTATATTTAGGAATATTTGATTCATACTTGCATTAGTCTTGAGTGGGGACATTGCAAATTTTGGCCTACCTCTCTCCTTTTAGGTGAAAAACCCTAGAAGTGTTAGAGAGTCTTGTGGTGCCAAAATCTTAGTCCACATTTTGGTGAACCCAACTTTAGAAAATTTTACTTTTGATTTCAAGTGCATTTACATCCTAGGTAGGAATAGCTTGCATCAACATTGCATTAGGTTTTGCATTGTTTTGCATTCTAGGGTTTTCAAATTTGCATTAGTGAAAAGCTCATTTAAGTTTGCATTATTGCAACTTATTTCCTAAACCAATAGTAGAATTTTGCATCTGCACTTTAGATTTGCATTGTACAGTATAGAGCACATAAGCATCCAACAAAAAATTCAGAAAAACTTAAAAAATACCCCTACTTGGACTAATTCACCACCCTGGGCAACTTAGTCCTAATACATATTTTGCATCAACATTTTTAGAATTCAGTTTCCAGTTTCTTAAGTTACTTTTTTGTTTTAGTTCAATTATCTTATGTTACATTCAAATCATTAGCATTAGCATCATTCACTTTAATGGAAATTATGGATAGCATTATATTTTTACAATTTTCATTTTTAGCATTAGTTCCTAGTTCATTTAGATCAGATTCATTAGAAAATGCAAAAAAAAACTCAAAACATCAAATGAAACAATAAAAACTATGCTTCACTTTAGGAAAAATATATTATCCAAACCTTTTAGTAGTGATGACTTGGATAAGTAAGATGGAGCTCTACAGGGCTTCCTCTCACTAAGTTCATCCACTAATACTTGTGATGACAAACCCAAACCAACCAATGATAACTTACTTCCTAAACCCTTTAGTAGTGATGACTTTGACATGTTAGATGAAGCCCTTCAGGACTTCATCTCACAAAATCCATCCACTAAGGTTTGTTGTGAGAAACCTAAAACAAAATATGTCAATGTAATTCAACCTCAACTCGTTCTTTACCCACCTTCACATAGACCTCAACCTCCACCTAAACTCGAGTTTAACCTTTACCCGCCTAAGCATGATATTGTTGCACATACACATAACACTAGAAATAATCCGCAACCACATCGACCAACCCCAACCTCCTTACCTTTTCCAAATCCTATACTACCTAGTGCTCCTCTATTCACTCCACATATGAAGGAGTATGATCTTGTTGAGAAACTTAAGAACACTCCTACAAAGATATCCCTTTGGGACCTTCTTCAAAATTCACCAAACTATCACTCTATGCTTCAAACAACATTGTAACAAATAGTTGTTCCTCCTTGTACAAATACAAATGATGTGGTGGCTCTAATACAAGGAATGAATATAGTTAATGTAGACATTACCTTCCATCAACACGAGCTCCCTCCATTAGAATTAAGGAAACAAAATGAGGCCTTTATGATAATCACTCAATTCAATAGAATAGGTATCAAAAGGACCCTTGTTGACAATGACTATGCCCTTAATGTGTGTAGTGTAAAGCTCCTAGATAGATTATGTGTGGATAAATCTCAAATCAAACCTGACTCCTTATCTATTAGAGGATTTGACAATATCAAAAAGCAACCGCTCGGCGTAATTACTTTACCTATTATAGTTGAAATGGCTACTTTGCAAACTCCTATCCATGTCATGCCCTATGATCTTTCCTACAATCTTCTTTTGGGAAGACCATGGATTCATGAGATGCATGCAATGCCTTCAACCCTTCATCGAATAATGAAATATGTTTATAACAACAAAGTTTATCAAGTTGAAATAGACCCCAAGCCTGAAAGTTGCTTACAAATTGAAAAAGGAACAACAAGTCCTCTTAACACATTAATTCCAACATCTCACATAGAACCCCTTGAGACCAACAAACAAGAAGAAGAACCTGTGTCTAAATTGGTAGGTGATGATTGGGGATCATTAGAATTCACACCTTCATTTATGGGCGAATACATAATCACACAAAAAGAGGATGAAAAACAAGAACATCCAACAGTTATGTCAGCTCAGAATTCGAAAGAATCTTCCCAAGCATCTACCTCATCTACTTTGGAAGAAAATACAACAAATTTTGATGAGATAGATTATCAACATCCACCTAACCCAAAGGAAATGGAAAGAATTTATGGGAAAGACTATGAGCTTGTGAATTAATTGGGATACAATGGTAAAGGATGTGGAAAGAATGAAAAGGTATTCAAGTTCCTATAGAACCTAATACACAAGAGACAAATACTGGTTTGGGATATTCTTTTTCTAAGATAACAAAATAAACTCAATGACCATCACTAAACATCAACACCATCACATGTAAACCAAGAATCAATCTCACACTAAAGCATCATGAATTTCTTGATATAGATTTACCACCATCATGGGAGTACTTTGACAATGATGAAGCTTTGAAACAAATGTTACGTGCTTCTGATAAGAAATCTTATTCTAAGAGAAAAGTTACTTGTGTTATGATAAGTACCAAGCAAAAGGATATTGATACCAATAAGAAAGACACAAGCATGGAACCATATGATCTTGAATTTCCTAAGTCAAATGCACCCCCCTTAGGGGATACACTTGATATACCAATGGGCATAGATGATAAAGAAAAGGTCATTAAGATTGTGAAGTGCCTTGATGATGAAGAACAAGAGGATACTACAACCTTGCTTCATGACTTTCCTGAAATTTTTGCGTGGAAATATTCAAATATGCCAGGAATAGATCCAAAGATATTAACACACAACATTGTCCCTGCTGAAAATGCTAAGCCTGTTTGCCAAAAGATATGAAAGATGAACCCTAAGATAGCCTTTCTTATTAAAGGAGAGCTTGAAAAACTCCTTGATGCTGGTTTCATTTGACCTATTAATTATTCTCCTTGGATCTCAAACATTGTTGTAGTTTCTAAACCTGATAATCGTATTAGGATGTTTATGAATTTTTGTGACTTGAATAAATCCTCCTTAAAGGATGATTTTCCACTTCCTAATATTGACATGATAGTGGATTCAAATGTGGGACATGCTTTGTTGTCATTCATGGATGGATTTCCTGGTTATAATCAAATGTTTATTAACCCACAAGATCAATATAAGACAACATTTACATCTGTGTGGGGAACATTTTGTTGGGTTATTATGCCTTTTGGATTAAAGAATACAGGTGCAACTTATCAACGAGCAATGACATGGATATTTCATGATTACATACATAAAATATTGGAATATTATGTTAATGGCATCCTAGCCAAATCCTTAATGTGACATGACAATGTGAGTGTCCTTCGGAAGATCTTTGAACAGATGCGTAAATACAACATGAGGCTAAATCTAAAAAAGTGTGTCTTTGGAGTAGATAGTGGATAAATTTTAGGGTTTATCATATCTCATAGAGGCATTGAGGTTGACATAAAGAAAATTGATGCTATAATAAACATGCCACCTCCTAAAAACATTTCTCAATTGTGCACGTTACAAGGAAGAATTCAACACATCTGTCATTTTGTCACATCCTTAGCTGATCGAAAGTTACCTTTCACACATCTCCTCAAAAGGGATGTGCATTTTGATTGGAATGAGGACTATAAACAGGCCTTTGAGAGTTTGAAGTAATACCTTGCAACTCTGCCCTTTTTGCAAACCGCTATACCAAACAAATTGTTCATCCTTATATAGTCGCATCCGCCCATGCTCTTGTAGCATTGTTGGATCAACAAGATGACAATGGTAAAGAAAATCCTATTTATTACATTAGTCAAACTTTAATAGACTATGAAACACGATACACACCAATTAAAAAACAATTTTTGGCTCTTGTATTCACTACCAGTAAGTTGCGACACTATTTACTAAACGTGGAAATACAAGTAATGACAAAATTTGATCCTCTCAAACATCGTTTTAATAAAATAGACTTATCAGGACGTTTAGCTAAATGGGTAATGTTGTTGACTAAGTTTGACCTTAATTTTGTTTCACAAAAATAAATCAAAGGCCAAGCCTTGACCAACCATTTAGCTTATGCTCCTCCTCTTGCACAACCTAGCAATGACTCTTTTCCTGACGACAGTTTGTTGACAATAGAAGTTCCTACATGGGAATTATATTTTGATGGATCCAAGTGTATAACAAGCTCTAGCATTGGGGTTATATTAATTCCACCTGTAGGAAATCCTATTCCCTTGTCATGTCAATTAAATTTCTTATGTACAAATAACACATCTTAGTATGAGGCATTAAATGTTGGATTGTGTGTTGCTTTGATCATGAGTGTCAAATATATTAAGATATTCAGTGACTCGCAATTAGTAATTAAACAAATAAATGGAACATATCGAGCAAAGCATGACAAATTATCCAAATACAAGGATCTTATCATGCACTTGTTAGAGAAGTTTGAGACATTTACCATTGATAACATCCCATGAAAAGATAATCGACTTGTGGATGCAATGGCAAGTGCAACCTCTCTTATATCCCCTCACAACCTTCAAAATATTTTACATTCACTATTCACCCAATCATGAAACCTTCAATTGACAATA
This sequence comes from Sequoia sempervirens, assembly GCA_007258455.2. Taxonomy (NCBI): domain Eukaryota; kingdom Viridiplantae; phylum Streptophyta; class Pinopsida; order Cupressales; family Cupressaceae; genus Sequoia; species Sequoia sempervirens. The sequence goes on along the minus strand of VDFB02320077.1, from coordinate 78,696 downwards.
AAATGGAAGAATTTTTAATGACAAATGAGGAAAACTCGAGTGAATGGTATGATATAATATTTAACTATTTGAAAAGTGGTACCTTTCCTAAGCCAACTAAAAACCTTTGTGCTCGTTTACGAAATATTGCATCTAAATATATAATTCTTGTTGATGTGCAGTATCGGAGGTTGTTCCATGGTCTCTTAGATATTTAAAAAATCTGAGATACCTATAGCACTTCACCAAGCCCATGAAGGTGCTTGTGGTGGAAATTTTGGAGGAAAAACATTGGCTCAAAAACTTATCTGTATTGGGTACTATTGGAAAAACATGGAACATGATTATTTTGATTATGTTCAAAAATTTCATAAATTTCAGGAACATAGCAGTTTGAATCATTCCCTTGCTAGTGAAATTCAAACTCAAGTTCTGATATAGCCCTTTGTGGCTTTGGGGATTAGACATTATAGGAAAAATATCACCCCCTTCTTTCGCTAGACATACCTTTATCATCACTGCAACTGATTACTTCATAAAATGGGTGGAGGCCATTCCTCTTTGATCTACAATAATTGAGGTAATATGTCATTTCATCCTAGAACACATTATTGCTCACTTTAGACTCCCTTCCGCATTAGTCTATGATATTGGTACATCATTTAAGAATAATGATGTGAAGAAATTCTTGGAGACCTTTAATATCCAACATCATTTTTCGACACCTTATTACCCACAATCTAATGGTCAAGTTGAATCAACTAATAAAGTCCTTGAACAAATTTTGAAGAAAAATGTTAATAAACATCATAGGGATTGGCACACACAATTACACTATATGTTTTGGGCTTATCACACAAGTATTTGATCTTCCACAGGGACCAAACCTTACAATCTTGTCTATGGCAGTGAAGCAATAATACCCTTGGAGTTAGAGATTCCCATGCTAAAAATCACTCTTCAAGAACTTATTGATGATAGACACTATAAAGAGAAAAGATTACACCAACTTGAGATGCTCGATGAACAATGCATTAACACTCTTGAACATCTTCAAGCTTATTGCAAAAGGAAACAACACTATTACAATCTCAATGTTATCCCTCACACATTCAACAAAGGGGATTTAATCCTATCTAAAAATCAATGCAATGCCAATGCTGACCCAAATGAAAGAGGAAAATTTAGTCCTAATTGGTTAGGACCATACATAGTCAAAAAAAACTTTGGGTCTGGTGTGTATGTCTTAGCATAAGTTGATGGCACACCACTTAAGGAACCTATAAATGCCACACATTTACAATGGTATTATGTCTAATCCCTTTGAATAGTATGAATGATAAATTAGTGTTGTTAAATCTATTGGGTCATATCCAATATGTTGTCACATTGCTTCGTTCTTGAAAAACAATTGTGTGTATGTCTTGAGCACTAAAGTGATTATTTAATTTATTTTTATAATTACTTTAGGTTTCATACCATTCAAATTCATCTTATGTGTTATGATATGTTAGATCATTAATACATTTAATTTAGCATAACATACTTAATCATCATGTCGTATCTAAAAGAAATTGTAATAGGTTTTCATTCTAGATCACATAAGCTTTGTCAAATCATGAAAACATTAATTAAGTAATCTTCCAAAGGTTATCTAATTAATCATATTGCCATTTAACATTCCACACCTAAAGACAAGTAATAAAACATAAAATGCTCACATATATATATATATATATCAAAAAAAAAAATTGTACATGTCATCAAAATATACAATATCACTGAGGTTTGTGGGTACTAGACCCCTCGAGATCTGGTACTCGTGTTGATCTGGCAGCAGGATGTCAGGAGACAGTCATATGTGATCGTGATCATGATTCATTGAATCTGAGTGCAAACTCTAAGCCCCATATCTTTCCTAAGGCCTCTTGATGTTCCCCTACTATCTGATCCCTCTCCGCCTATAGCCGTGCTACCTGTGCCTCTAGTCTCTCAACCTTTGTTGGGGTCCAAGATGACTGTTCCTCTACTACAGTCTCGGCTTGGTGGACTCGTCTCCTCAGACTCTCATATGTTGCCCGTAATCTCACAAATGGCCTAAGTGACTCTGGGTCCTCATCCACAATGGGTGGGAGCACATAATCTAAGTCCATCTCCTCCTCATTAATAGATGTTGGCACTATCTTTGTAGCTACTTCACGATAGAGATCCCACCAATCTCTCGTAGCTCCTGCAAGGTAGAAATAATCCACAATCAGTACACATCATGATATATATATATATACATATAAAACATTACACAAAAGCACAAAGAACATGCATAAATACAATATCATCACCTACATCTCCAGTAGGCTGAGAAATATCAACCTCATCCTATGCGGGGGGCATGGAAGATGTGCTAGCCTCTCCATGACTATGAGTACTAATGCCTATTGCAGCCGCTACTCATGATCTAGTCATACGAATGGGTGGGGGATTTCCCCACTCATGTTGATCCTTAGCTATTCCCTCATCATCCTCACTCAGGAGTGGATCCTCCTCCTAGTCCTCCTCATCCTCATCCTCCTCCCCTCCGTCTTGGCCATCATAGTCAAGATCTGCATCCTCATCGTAATCCTCATCAATGACATTGGTAAATATGTTTGCACCTCTATACCGTGTCTCCTCGGCCATGTTCTCTCTATCATCTCCCTCATTTGGTAATGGTTATGCATCTCCTATAGGCTCATCAATCGGATATACAAGAGTTGGTCATGCTACTATCCACCACTCCTCATAATCCCATGTGGCATCGACGTTGTCCACATCAGAGATTGGATGCTAATTGTGATCCAAGTACTTAGAGTCACTCTTGAAAAAATGGTCTAAAGTGATCCATACCTTATCACTTGGTCTTCGAGCACTCTGCACTGACCTCCTGAAAAATGGTCATGCCCTAGGTTGTCTCTGAATCAATCCAAACTGCCACATGACTCAATCGTAGTAGAAGGGACATACTACGCGATCATGTCAGCCAACCAAAAATATGTCTAACAGTAATCTCCTCAACTCCCTTGTGTGATGTGGCCACTAAAGTGTTAGCTGATAAGGTCTCCACAAGATCTTGTCCTCCTCCAGTCGTTCAAATCTAACTCTCCAAAAATGTAAATCCCCGTATTGCCACAACTATTGAAGAGGATAGCCAAAGGCTCGAGGATAACCCACTATGGTAGGTCGGTACATGTGATATGCTCAAGGCACCAAACCTGGAGAAGTGTGTAGTGTACCATACTTTCCACCTCTCGAAAAATAAACTAACCAAGATCATAATATAAATGCGCTAGGATACAGCGCCCCTAGGCGTATATTGTCTTGTGCTCTACCATCTCACATACTAGGTGTACTACTCCTCCCTCTAGGTATGTTTCCCACCCATCTAGGATGAGTACTAGTGCCACTATGTGCATCATGATCTGTCTCACAACTAGGGCTCATGAATATAGCAGCATCGCCAGATCGATCTGCCCTCTCACATGCTCATCGTGCACTAGCCCATCTAGACAATATTGTATATCGGCCTTCTGCTTGTAAAATGTGTGATCTCTCTGGAAGTGTATCTTCTCTCCTCGAATAGGAACTCAAAGGATATAGTGGATGTCCTCTAGAGTAATCTTCATCTCACTAGTCAGAAGGTGGAATGTACACATGTCTAGATCCCAGTGCTCACATAGCGCCATCAACATAGCATCATAGTACCTCATGGGGGGCATGAGGTATGCCTAGTAAATACCCATAGCCTATAGGTGCTTTGTGTCCTCTGTTGTAAGTGCAGGGCTAAATCTCTTAGAAAACTTAGCTGCCTCCCCTCTAGACATTGACGGGAATAGGTGGGTACCTATCAAAAACACAAAAAAATGCTCTATAAACCATCTTTAACATATTTAATTTTTACTTTATTCATCATGCAAGTGTACTAAAGTTATTCTAGTGTGCTTTCCTAATGGCCCTAGACACTTTAGAACCCTTTTGGGACACTTCACGAAGAAATGGGACACTTTGCAAAAAAGTGGGACACTTTGCGAACAAATGGGACACTTCACAAAAAAAGGGGACACTTTGCAAAAAAAATTTCCAAGATCCTAAATTAACCTATAAATGCATAAAAATCATTAAATAACTATAGTCACAAAACACAGGTAGCAAAATTGACTCACCTTATGATGACGCTCACTGCGTGCCATCTGGTCCCGTAGCACATCTAGTCTCACAGGTTCATAGCCCCGTCCACTCGGCATCTTTCACTATTCTCTCATCATTCTCAAGCTACAAGAAGGTAAAATGACAAAGTAAGTGACAAATTACTTCACTTTTAACTCTTTTAATTCTTTTCACTCTTTTGTATGAAATTGGGGTTTTTACTATCTTAAGAGTTAATAAAGTACTTTTTATTCAAAACAACATAATTGGTGCTAGAGAACTTTGTTTTTGACGATGTTTGATGCATTGGAATCATGATTCCACACCCGACATCATCAACTATCCATTGTTATGTGGCATGGAGCTTGGAAATTCCCTACGATGAGATTTGTCTTATTCAATGTGGCTAGACTACTACCTTGTTTCCACCTCTATAAAGCAAGCGGAATCAAGGGGGCATACATCTACCCTCGAATTTGATTTCTAGAACTTAGATAAAATTATTTTTGGACAACTAAAAAATTCATGTTGCAGGATGTGGTTCCTAATGTTGTGGTTTTGTAGATAACTACACGAGGGCTTCATTCTCCCATCTTTTGAACGAATATTATTTATGAAATAAAATGCACTGTTTAGAGTCCTTTAGCTTACATATGCACATAGATTCATATGGGTGCTAAAGTGGGGGATAAATGTGGACACTGAAATTGTACTCCCTTCTTGGAGATAGTACAGTTTGTGGTCTAATTTGGTCCTATTTTAGGTACCCTTGCATTAATCACCCTTTAAAACAACATTTATAAGCCCCTAAGACTCTTTATTTTGGACCTTAAAGCTTATTGCACTCACAAATCATACGAATCCTAACAAATAACATTCAAATTATTCAAATTCTAGAAAACCCACCTTAAAAACCTTTGGTGGGACTAAGTCACCCATAGTGGTGACTTAGTCTCTTTCGGGGGATTTTTCAATTTTGATTGGGAAAATCACATACTTAATTCAAATTTCCGATGGATGTCAGCCTGTGGAGTCAAAATAATGAATAATTAGGTCTGAATGCCTATAAATATATGTTTTTAGGTCATTTTTCACAACATTTTAGTCATTTCAACAAACAAATTCAAGAGTCAAGTGTTGAGTATCTTTCACAAGAATATTTATTAGTCTATCTACAACAAAGTTGAAGCTTTAGGGTAGCAAGCTAGGGTGTTTTCAAATCTTCAAGCTCACTTTTTTTCCAAGATATTGCATTATCAAGGGTTGATCATGGATGCCTATAGAGAATCATGGAGAAATCTAGGTTGAGGAGATGCAACTAGCCATCAAATCAAGCCTAAGGACTTGTTTTCAAAGTGATTCCATCTTCCACTTTCTCTCTATTTTCAACCTAAGGAAGGTTTGCATTTGATTAAGATTAATTTCTAATGTGATTTAGGGTCTCTTGGAATGAGTCTTGCATCATTCTAGTTTCATTTATGCATCATATTCTTGCATGTTAGAATAAGGTTGTATCTTACTTCAAATTTCCTAGTCTTAGACACACTTAGGGCTAGGGTTTTATGCAGATTTCATTATCTCTTTCAAGGTTTAATTACCAACTACGGGTTTGACCAAGTAAAACCCCCATTAGAAACCAAATTATATTCTGTTTTGCAAGTATTTTCATAGATTTGGATCTAGATTTTAGTAGGAGAACAAAGTGAAGACTAGGGGCTTCTATTTCCACTTTCAAATTTTTAGAAAAGCCAAAGTGGACTAAGTCACCAATAGTGGTAACTTAGTCCCACTGCACATGTTTTTCAAATTTTTTTGTAGATTTGGATACCCATTTGGCTAAAACGGGCTCTGAAGCAGTTTACCAAATCTGGGACTAAGTCACCCAGCTTAGCATAAGTGTCCCAATTGGCTAGAAAATTAGATTTTCTAGAATTTTAGAGACATCTGCAGTCTTCATTCCAGCCTCTGTCAATTTCCAGGTGCACTCTTTCTATTTAGCTTCTTTATCTTGTTTTATATTACATTCAATTTATCTTTCTACATATCATAGTGTGTTTTCAAACATTCTACATTTTATTAACTTTTTTTATTAGTAATCAATATCTTTTATTAGTTTATTGTATTTAGGAAATTACATTTGGGCATATTTGATTCATACTTTCATTATTCTTGAGTGGGGACATTGCAATTTTTGGCATACCTCTCTCCTTTTAGGTGAAAAACTCTAGAAGTGTTAGAGAGTCTTGTGGTGCCAAAATCTTTGTCCACAAAGGTCATGCAAATGATCAGCTCTCTTTTTAGAAAAATCAATTAAGTCATCCAAATAAATCACAATGATTTTATTTCTTAGATCACCAAAGGACAAGTCCATATCTCTTTGAAAGTTTCCCCTGCATTTATAAGACCAAATGGCATTCTATTATATAAGCAAAGACACCAATGGGGCTAGTGAATGTTGTTTTATGTTGATACTCTTGTAGACATGTAAAATATACTGATTGATATCGTGCATTTGATCCTGACTTACTAACATCATTTCTTCCTGAATCATCCTTCAATCTAACCGTTTAATCAAATTCCCCTATCTGATTAAATTCATCAACTTTCATCCCTTAATCGAATAAATCATTTTATCTGATTAAGTCAATTCCTTCTGTTAATTAAATCAATCCATCTAATCTAATTATCCATATTTAATTAAATAATCAATTTATTTGATTAAATCTCTAAAGTCCATCCATTAAATTAAATAAATTAAAACCTTATTTTTTAAAATCTAACACCATCCCTTTTAATTAAATAAATCAAAATCTTTATTTAATTAGCCTCTTATCATATTCCTCTCTTATTTGATTTAAATAAATCCATAAATCTAAGTCAAATAGGTCTCATCATCTAATCTCCTGTTAAATTAATTAACCTTTGATTAATTTAACCCCATTCCATGCCACATCCTCTAGATAATGCAAGTTGCACATGAAAATAGATTTAATTCATTTATTAAAACCCAATTTTCCTCACAATGCATCTTTTGGAATATTCTCTCAATTTGAATTCAAAAATTCCAAGTCAACATGTACATCCAACAAGGCATTTAAAACCTCTTACATGTCCTTTTGCCTTGAGCCAAGTGGCATTTATTGCATTTTCCCTTCCCTCTTACATGTCATTTCAACAAATTTGAATTTCAAATATTGGCATTTATTGGCACAAACCCCAAATCTTGCACATCCATCATCCATTCATAGCTTGACAAGTGGCACCATATCATTGGATGAATGTTAGTCCCACATTTCTCAAATTTGGGCATTCATCCATCTTGAAATCCTATAAATGAAGAGCTCCTCTCCTCATTTTATCATCCACAATCCAAGCAAAGTTACCATGCTAAAATACTTAGCCATTTCCATTCATCAATCTTGAGTTCTTAGCTAGGTTATTGCAGATTTTAGCTTTGGAGCTCTCACCATTCATCATCAAAAAGTGGATCAATCCCCTCAACATTCGAAGCTTGCATCATAGGAATTGGGAAAAGGGCCAATTTTCACATCAAATTGGCACCAATTCCCCCATGGGATCAAGAGTTTGCTTTTCGAATTAGGATTTTATCTTGTTTTGTCATTTGCATTGTGTTCTTCAATATTTTCTTCCTAATTTGAGTTTGTAAATGGATTTCATGGGGAATCCTTGTTTTGGCTTACATTTCATGGTTTAACTTGTTTATTCTCTTTGTTTTGCAGGTACTAGGAGAAGGATTCGCACATTTGGCACTAGAAGGAGGGCCTGGCATCATTATTTCTAACAATTTCTTGAAATTTCCGTGTTTTCTTGACACACAGGAAATTCCAATGCGGGCTTGTCAGCGTCACTGTTTTAGCACTGCAGGCTTGTCAGCGTCACTATTTTAGCACCGCGGGCTCATCAGCGTCGCTGGACTCATCCCACCAAGAAAATTCAAATTCTTAATTCCGCCGCTGGACTCGCCAATCTACAGAAGTTTTCAAAGAAATCTTAAACTCTGAAGCTTTCAAAAATTCTGACGCTGGGCAAAATTGCGACGCAATCGAGCTCTCTGTCCTGACATAAAGCGCTGCTTGCCAGTTAGCAGTGCTGTGAGAGTGACGCTAGGAGAACAAACAATGACGCCTTCACGAGTTGCAACGCTGGGAGACAGTAAAAGAGAGAATTTAATTTTTAGCACGTGCTTTTAATTTATGATTACTTCTTCCTTTGTTTTCTACTTTTTTAATTCTTGTGTTTTTCCAGAATCTGATTGTTTTCTTCTTTGTAGGTTGGAAATTGAGAACAAAGGAAGGAGGAGCATGGCGATGATACTTTTTCCTATCAAAGTGTTTTTTAACACTTAAATGTTTTTTAACACTTAAGTGTTTTTTAACACTTAAGTGTTTGTTCAACACTTCTCTAAAAATTTGTCATATTCTTCTTTCTTAGAACACTAGCTTTCATTTGGGTTTAAAAAGAGTTCTTTTTGTTTATTTCTTGCAAAAGGATTAAAAAGAATCTTAGGATCAAAAACTTACTAGATTTTGTTTATGGGATTAACAAATTGAACAAATGTCTTTCACTTGTGATTTGGTGCTCTAAAATGAACTCACATATTGCTTTGTGGATCTAAAAAGAACAAGTGTTGCTTTGTTGTTGTGAGGGCTTACTTAGACTAAAGCTATTGAAAAAGGACGTATGCGCTTCTCTCGCGCTTTATAGCTATCTTGAGAATCAAAAGGTCTTTTTCATGACTTTGGGATGAGATAAAGCAATCACCTCCACACTTCAATTTGGGCTTAAAATTGAACAAAATCTTGTGTGAGTGTGAGTGGGGACTTTGTTGCGTATATTCTCTCTTTGTTGCATACAAGGATTGATCGAGTTACGAATATTGTTCTTCATTCGCTTTTGTTTATCCTAGAGGGCCTACCTTGGGGAAATAGTACTCACCCAAGGGAACGACTCAACCGGTAACACTCTAAAGTCAAGAGTATTTCTAGCCAGGATATAAATGTGGATATTGGATGAAACGCCAATATCACGCGGTTGACTCTGACAAGATGGATCCGAAAGGAGACTTTTGCCACGTTGGGTCAACTCCTACGAACAGAAAGTCCTTACTAAAACCCATGTGCTAGAATTTTCCAAAATCCTTTTATCTATTTGTTGGTGCAAGAACGGTCGTTCTGAAGCCGCCCCACACTTTTACAGTCTTCTAGTAGAAATGGAAAACATGCCATGGGAGTTTCATGGGTGTTGATGCTTGGCTACCCCGTATAAGTGAGTGTCGTGGAGGGGAACTAGTGGGGTCAAGCATCTAACCATTCGCTAGAGATAAGCGTAGCTGGGCTTGTCCAAGTGGGAATCCAACAAATATTGTCTTACACATCCATAGGATTGTACTTATTCTTGGGTTACAAAATGCATTGCTTGATCAAAAACATCTCAAAAACAAACACTTAACATCGTCCAAATTTCAAACCCTTTTGGGGACAAATACAATTGACTCAATCCACATGTTATTGCTTTCCCTTGGGATTCACATCCTTAGAGGTTTCTAAACATTGGATTATATCTCAATTTGTCTTCTTAAGTAAACAATAGGAAAACCCTTGCCTTGAGTTCATTGAATTTCCACATAACATATCTTGTGGGGTTTGAAGAAATTAAGACATTGGACATCTTAGTTTGAAAACCTAATTGAAGAAAGTGTTTTTGGTAAAATAAAGGCATTAAGCAAAGCTAAGCAAAATGAACTTTCATATGTGTTGAAGACTCCAAACCTCAAAAGAAAAAAAATCATTGGTTGGAAATCCGAAAGTAAATGTTCAAAATAAAATCATTTCTTGGTTACAAATGTCATTAGGAAGTATTTGCATGCTCTTCAATACCTAGGTCTAGGAAAATAAAGTGTACCTTTTTAGGTTCATCTTAGGATCAAAACATATCAAAATATCTTTTTTCATCCATCCTCCAAAACATCAAAACAAATTCCATCTCATCATCACCTTTTGAAAAATATTGAAATCATCCTTAATACTAGGCTTTGTGGCAAAATCAAAATCATCAATATCATTGAGACAAAATCCTTGAAAACATTAGCAAAAACACCTTTGACTAGGTATGTGTAGATGCATCCTTTTGCATATACTTAGCCAAAGTCATCAAAATCATCTTGTCTAGCTTAGTGTATGTAGATGAATCCTTCTTCATATGCTTAGTGAAACAAATCATCTTGTTTGAATAGGTGTGGGTAGATGCATCCTTCTCCTCACACATATTCAAAATAATCATCCTTTGAACAAACCTATCCCTTAGATCATCATCCAACATCTTAGGGTCTTTTTGTTCAAAATCAAAATCAAAATCAAAATCAAAATCAAAATCAAGGACAAAATCTCAAAAATCCAAAATCCCAAATCAAAATCAAAATCCGCAAGTCCTAAAAGCCTAGTATCTCATTCAAGATTTACCAAAAAGCCCCAAAACATTCGCATCATTCATCCTTCACATCATTATCATATCACCACCTTTGATCCTCAAGGCATCCTAAAACATTCTACTTTGGGACATAAAATAGGGATCAATCCAAAGAATCAAGAGATTCATCTCCCATATTCTTGATCCTTGTTTTATGGTTCAAACGAGATCTCAATACAAGAAGAGTATGGAAGCCAACAAAGAAACACCCGCTTCAAGCGATCTTATCCAAACAAACGCATAAATGAATCCAGTTGAATCAAGTAATCCATTGACCCTCTCATCATCGCAAAATCCGCAAGAAGAAAATCAAGGAGGACCTCACCTTTGGAATGTCTCATAAGGAAATGACTGAAATGCTACAAAATCCAGACAACCATAGAATCATCAACATCATGATGAGACTTAACCCTTCATTGTACATGCTTGAACTAGCAAACCAAGGGGCCAAGTTGCCTTCGGATTTTGATGTGAGTACTATAGTGGATACATCATTTCCTCTGATCTCATCCACCATCCCCATTTCATCTACACCTCCATCCCAAAACATCATGCAAAACATCCCGCAAATCACAACATCATTTGCTCCAACACAACCCAATGTCAACAAGGGAAGTACATTTCTCAATCCTCTTCAATCACATCCCCTTGTTAATAATCAAAACGTGGACGCAAACACCACATTGGAACAAAACATACCCGAAAACCCATTACACAAAAATGTTCCTCTCACATTCCATCACGATTCATCATCATCATTTTTTCACACAACACCTCAAACACCTCTGCTCACAAATTCACAAGAAGAGGGAAATACGTTCGGAACAGGGGGCATCTTCGACACCACAACATTGTCACGAGGACTCGCACCCCTTACATTTCCACCACTTCCACCATTGCCATTATCATCCGCACCACTTCTTAGTTTAGGGCTTCCCCCTCTACCAAGTATCAATCAAAATGCTATCCCAACCATCAATCAAAGCATCGCACCAAACGCTCAAAATTTGTTGTTGATATCGCAACAACAAATGACAAACACACAAGCAATGGCAACATCATCAAGCACACCCCTAGCATCACAAAGTATGGTCTCTCAAGGAACAATCACATCAATAGCACTATCCAACACCCAAAACATCAACACAACATCATCATCCACCACCATTCCAAATCCACCACCACCAACATTCACCACATCAAACCAATTTGACGCAACATTGCAAGCTACATTTCAAAGAGGATACCAACAAGTGCAGAAACAAAAAGTCGTACACCTAGCTACTCAACAGGCTGCTCAAGCTGCACAAGCCGCATTACAAGCACAACAAGCTCAAACGTTATTGCAACAACAACAACAACAAGCCGCCCAAGCTGCACAAGCATTACAAGCACAAAGGACCACTCAAGCACAACTTCTATTGCAGCAACAAGCCGCACAAGCACAAGCAGCACAAGTGCAAGCCCAATATCAAGCACAGTAAGCACAAGCACAAGCACAACTCCTTGCACAAGCAGCGCAAGTGCAAGCATATCAGCAAGCACTAAAGCAATACCAAGAGCAGCAAGAAGTAGCATAAATGGCAGCCCAACAACAAACATTGTGGGAACAACAGCAAGCACAACAACAAGCGTTGTTGGAACAACAACAAGCACAAATCCTAGCACAACAACACCAAATCAACAATAGGCATTGTTCATACAAAATCAGGTGGAAGCCTACCTCGCTCGCCAGAACACACATATACCATCAAACAACGCATCGACCAATCCATCAACAATTGAAACACCCCACAACACCTTCATCCCACCCCCTGATCCACAAAATGATGTGACAACACAACTCAGGTTGCTCTCGCAACAAGTGCTTGACCTTCAATCAGGGTGAACAACCAAGACACCAAGCATCTTGTGTCCCTATCCATTTGATAGGAGCTTAGAAATGAAACCATTCCCCAAGAAATTTGAGATCCCTAAATTTGACAAATATCGAGGGATAGGCAACCCTGAAGATCACATCAGGGAATTCCAGGTTCATTGCATGGAGGTCGCATATGACGATACTTATTTGATGCGGCTATTTCCTAGGAGTTTAGCAGGAAATGCTATAGAATGGTTCTCTCACCTACCTTCGGGCATTAGAACATTCCAAGAAATTAGGGATGCATTCATTAGAAACTACGCATGTAACATTGCAATGGATGTTAGTCTTGAAGAACTATATGCTCTAAAACAAGGAAAGAATGAATCTTTTGCTTCATTCCTTCAATGATGGCGATCCAAGGCCAATCGAAGCAAGTGGACCATGCCAGAGGAACAAGAAGTTTGTACCATCATAGCTAACCTTGAAAGTCACTTGGCATTTCATCTCAAGGTTCAGGGAATCACCACATATGATCAACTGATTTCCAAGGCGCTTAGCATCGAAAGATCCCTTGTGACTCAACCCGCGGAATCAACATCATATCACGAACAAAAAAACAACTGCCCACCATCTAATTACAATGATAAACCTCACACATGGGCAAGGAACAAGAATGTTACTAATGATGGTGCCGTAGATGCCAAGATGGTCATTAGTGTTCCACGCCAAAATACACCCACACCGCAAAACCAAAATCAACACCAAAACACTCATCACACAACATACCAACCCAACAACAATCCAACCATAAATAACCTCAATGATCAAAGAGGACCACCCCAATGCAAAACTTATCCCAAACGAAAATACGCTATTTTGGGGGAACCACTTGAGGACATAATGAAAAAGTTGATTGACGAAAAACTCATCAAGCCTCCTACATTCGAGAATTACCAAGAACCCGACCTCAAACCCCCTTGGTATAATGAGAATCAACTTTGCGAATTTCATAAAATCAAAGGTCATACCACAAAAAATTGCATGAGATTCAAAAATATCATCCAAGATCTCATTGACAAGAAAATCATAAACGTGGAACAACCTACCAGAAATCAAGATCTTAAAATCTACACGAATCTGATGCCGAATCATAGCAACAAAGGGAATAAAAATGATAAAGGGAAGGGTAGTGTAAATCATGTGTACGAAACAATCGTTGCCTCTCTAAATGAAGACTACATGGTCATCACCATCAAGGGCGCCCATGCCAAAGATTGTGGAGTCACCACAAGAGGCGGCAAAGTCACCATTGCAGGATCATCCCAACCTAATAGAATCCCTTCATCTAGAGTTGTTCCGCATAGCTACAATGTTGTAGAACAACTCAAGAGAACACCAGCACACATCTCCATCATGGAGTTGTTAAAAATATCATCAGCCCATAAGAAGATCCTTGAGGAAGCATTAGCCTCATCCACTGTCCCCGCAGATCTCGATGCGGACCAATTCCAAGCTATGGTTGGAAATATCATAACACCTAATCTCCTTACATTCTCTGACCAAGATTTCCCCACCCAACCATCTCACAACCGTGCACTTGACTTGGAATCCATTGTAAACAAGAGTAAAATCAAAAGGGTCTTGGTGGATGGAGGTGCAAGTTTGAACATTTTTTCTCTTAGCCTCATCAAACAATTGAAAATATCAGAAGATTCCATTGACAAAGGAAAGGGCATCACAATACGAGCATATGATGACCAAGAAAGGGTGTCTCAAGGAACAATTAAACTCCCTATTCAAGTAGGACCAACGCTCATGGAAACCACCTGTCAGGTCTTGGACCTCAAATTGCCATACAACATCCTCCTGGGACGCCCATGGATCCATGCAATGAAAGCGGTAGCATCAACCTTCCACCAATGTGTGAAATTTACACATAATGGACAAGAGTTTACCATCCATGGAGATCCCGAACTGTTTTGATATTGCAAAAATGTTGAATCCAAGTACTACAAAATCCCCCAAGTGCCAAAGAATGATGAAGGCCCATCCACACCATACATCGACCCCGCCACTCCCACATCCACTTCTGCAATAGAGACACCCGCCATTCCCGTGATTCCCACCATCTCTGATATCAAGCTCATTATCCAGGAGGATGGTTGTGGAAGCTACAAGTTCCCTAATAATGCTTTTGTGATAGGAGAGTTACCTCAATCTCCTAGATCATGGGGACGTCCACAAGAAAACCAAGCTTCTACATCACAAACATATCCTGAAGACTATCCCGAATTCACAAGATGGGGAGACCTTGGCCATGAGGTTATTAAAGCAGATCCATCTCACATGTTGTATCGAGATGAGATACTGACACCTAAATTACCAATGGATGAAAGAAGCAGGGGCCTACAAATGATGCTCGCAATGGGCTACGAAAGAAATCAAAGACTGGGACACAATGACAATGGGCTCATAATACCTATCATGCCAGAGACACGACCCATAACAAATCTTGGTCTTGGATGTACCCCTCTAAGAATAACCATACATGGTTGAAGTCCTCCGGTTAGAGCAGTTAATACTTCTCCTCAGCCAATGCTAGTACAAGTACACTCACCAATAGTCACAGGTAGAGACACACATAATTTCATAGCGGAGCCCTATATTAGTAGTGATGATGAAGATACCATATCTAGTCTACCTAGATTATTCGAAGATACCACCCTGTGTATGATTAGCACCCTCTCCTTCAAAACCAATCATCCAAATCATGAGATCCGTTTAGTGTATCCCCAACTGATCAACTATGACCAACGAGGACCACCAATTCTCGATACATTCGAAAATGATGAAGCACTCTCAAAATTCATGGGATTGAGGGATAACATTCTAGATGGAGATCATAAGGTAGGGTTTATAATGGAGTTGGAAACACAAGCCTATTACGGGGAAACGATTGAATCCTTCAGTCACAAAAGTGAGAAACTAAGAATCATATCAAAGTCCTTGAGTGAAAACCACACTATGGCACTCTCTGACAAGAAAATAGTAAAAAGAAAGGACGTATCCAATGGTGAAAACCTCTCTGAGGCACCTAAGGATGAAGGATTCAATCTTCCCTTAAGAGCTATTCATCAGGAGAAGTCAGCAGTCTTGGCCGAAAAGTGCAATCCTGTCAACCTAGGAACAGAGGAGACCCCACATATCACATTCTATGCAGAATCACTATTATCAAAAGAGAAAGAACTCCTAGCAACATTCCTAAGGGAAAGGAAAATAAACTTCACATGGAGTTATGCTGACATGCCAGGGCTTGATCCAAAAACAGTGGTTCATCACTTAGCTATGTATCTAGAAGCAAAGTCGGTCAAACAAAAGCTTCGAAAAATGCATCCTCAAATTTCCCTATTGGTCAAAATGGAACTCAAAAAGTTGTTAGATGTAGGATTCATCCAACCAATTGATTATCCAGAATGGGTGTCAAATTTGGTACCCGTTTCAAAACTTGACAGAGCCATCAGAATTTGTATGTATTTTAGAGATTTGAACAAGGCATGTCCCAAGGATGATTTTCCACTTCCCAACATCGACATGATAGTAGATATGATAGCAGGGCATGAGATGCTATCACTAATGGACAGATTTTTAGGATACAACCAAATCATGATAGCAAAAGAAGATCAACACAAGACGGCTTTCACTTGTCCATGGGGAACCTACTGCTGGAACATGATGCCATTTGGCCTAAAGAATGTAGGAGCAACTTATCAAAGGGCCATGACACTAATATTCCATGATATGATTCACAAAATAGTCAAAGACTATGTCGACGACATCCTAGCAAAGTCCAGAAAGAGACAAGATCATATAGCAACCCTAAGTGCTATCTTTGATAGACTGGAGGAATACAAAGTTAGACTAAATCCCAAGAAGTGTGTCTTCGGCGTACAATCAGGTAAACTGCTAGGATACATAGTCTCCATGAGGGGTATCGAGGTGGATCTGGCAAAAGTAAAAGCAATCCTCGAGATGGAAGCACCAAAGACATTAAAACAACTGAGAGGCCTCTAAGGCCGACTTCAATCCATTCAATGATTCATAGCACAACTGGCAGATAAGCAGAATCCATACTCTCAGCTACTCCACAAGGGGGTAGCATACAAATGGGATGCAAAATGTGAAGAATCATTTAACAAAATCAAGGAATATCTACTGACACCGCCAGTTTTAATGCCACCCATCCCAAAGAAACCATTGATCTTATATGTGTCAGCAACAACAACATCCCTTGGAGCTCTCCTAGCTCAACATGATGAAAACGGAACGGAGAGGGCCATTTACTATATCAGTAGGACAATGGTCGGTCATGAGCTAAATTACTCATTCATCGAAAAAGCTTGCATCGCAGTAGTGTTTGCATCCCAAAAATTTAGACATTACATGTTGGCACACAAGATAAAGCTCATCGCGAAAATTGATCCCCTCAAGTATCTCTTATCCAAGGCAATGCTCACAGACAGAATGGAAAAATGGGTGATGATATTATCAGAGTATGACATCGAGTATGTAGAGTGGAAAGCCATTAAGGGACAAGTTATTGCAGATCAACTAGCAGAAGCACCTATTTACTCTGAGAATCCTCTTGTCTCAGAATTCCCAGATGAATCCATCTTTAACCTCAATGTAACTGACCATTGGAAACTATACTTCGATGGTTCATACACACAACATGGATCAGGAGCTTGTGTCTTCTTCATCACCCCACGAGGGGACTGCATACGAAAGTCATACAAATTGGCATTTCCTTGCACTAACAACATAGTGGAATATGAGGCTTTGACTATAGGTCTCAGGATAGCAGTGCAATGGAACATCATAGCTCTCAAGGTGTATGGAGACTCTCAGTTGATCATAAATCAGGTCAATAATGAATATCAGACTAAGGATGACAAGCTAACTCCATACAAGAAACTGATGGAGACTCTCAAGGAATCCTTCATTGACATAACATTTGAGTAGATTCCAAGAACCAACAACAGAGCAGTAGATGCCATGGCTACAATTGGGTCTCTATTAGACATCCCTCATAACGTGCCGAAATATGAATTTATGATCGAGCAGCTTCTCGTCCCCACATTCAAGGTACCGGAATCAAAATATGTGTGTGAAATCGTTGGTCCTGGCAATCCTTGGTATCACGACATTTATACATATCTTTGAATAGGAGTCATACCCGCTGACCTCCCATCAAGCCTAAAATGAACCTTTATCAAAAAGGCATCTAGATTTTTCATCCTAGGTGATACCTTATACCATAGAAGCATAGAGAGTACTTTACTGGGTTGTCTAAATGTTGAGGAGGCATTAACCGCTCTAACCGAGGTTCATAATGGTATATGTGGCTCACATTCGAGTGGGATGACCATTGCCAAGAAACTGTTGAGGATGGGGTATTATTGGCCCACAATGGAAAGAGAAGCGCTTGATCATGCTAAAAAGTGTCTACAATGTCAGCAGCATGGGGACCTCATCCATGCTCCAGCTCAAGAGCTTCACCCGATCGTCACACCATGGCCCTTTTCGCAGTGGGGACTCGATCTCATTGGAAAAATCACACCCACCTCATCCAATGGCCATAAGTTAATCATAATTGCAACTGAGTACTTCACAAAGTGGGTAGAGGCCATACCCATGACATATATCACTGGGAAGCAGATCTCAAAATTCATCCTGAACTATCTCATCTGTCGTTACGGTGTCCCACAAGCCATTATCTTAGATAATGGGACACCATTCAAGAACCGGGAGGTTCGCGACTTGTGCAAGAAATTCAAAATCTAGCATCACTTCTCCACCCCGTACTATCCCCAAGGCAATGGCCAAGCAGAAGCCACGAACAAAACCATCCTCAAAATCCTTAAGAAAACAATCAATGATGCAGGTCGTGACTAACATCTGCAGCTTAATCCCGCCCTTTGGGCTTATCGAACCAGCATCCGTACACCCACTGGCGCCACCCCATTCTCCTTGGTCTACGGATCAAAATCCATACTCCCCATTGAGATCGAGCTCCCATCCCTCAGAATATCACTGCAAAACCTCATCACTGATGAGGACTACCGGGTGTCAAGATTAAACGAGCTGGAGCTACTGGATGAGAGATGAATAGATGCTTTAAATCACTTGCAAGTCTATCAAAATAGACTCAAATGGAGCTACAACAAGAAAATTAGAAGCAGGACTTTCCAAGTCAGAGAACTGGTCTTAAAAGAAAATCAGAAGAATGTCCCGAACCCCAGCAGGAAAGGCAAGTTTGAACCTAATTGGTTAGGACCTTTCATCATCACAGCAAGTTATAAGTTAAGGGCATATCAGCTATCAACCCCCAAAGGGGAACCTCTACAGGAGCCCATGAATAGCTCCCATCTCAAAAAGTTTTATGCCTAAAACTTCCAAGGTATAAAACCAAAAGATCCAAAAAAATTAGAAAATGGATCAAAAAAATCGTCCTCTAGTGAAAACCACTTCGGTGGCACTGTATCATGATCCCTCCTAGTACTACTCGGCCCATTCTCAAGGTCAGTTTGTCCTGCCTTTATCGGAGTAGTCTATTGCATCACACTTGGGGCATGTTCTTATCGGATCGGATTCGTGTATGATCTTAAAGTCCTTAAAATCAGAAAATCAAAAAATCAAAAAACATCCAAAACATATCAAAATCCAAAAATAGGTCAAAAAATCATTCAAAAATCCAAAAACAGGATCATCTTGTCAAACTATGTCGTCTCTGAGCTTGAACGTAGGCAAGGTTGATCTTTGATCATCCCCTGAGACATTTAGGTTAGTCCTATAGGAGTTCGTCATAATAAAATGGCATCTCATCATGTATATCATCATCTGTAAATCGATCAAGTTGTCAGTCGAACTATGTGATCTCTGCGTATATAACGTAGGCAAGGCTAATCTGTTGATCAGCCCCCGAGGCCCCTAGGATAGGTATTTAGGTTAGTTTCTTGGTCAAAATCTCAAAAAATCCCAAAAACATCAAAAATCAAAATCATCAAAACATTTGCAAAATCTTGGAAAACACCAAAAACAACATCAAAACATTGCAAAACATCAAAAACATCCAAATATTTGAAAAAATCCATCCCTCTCGTCTCGCTTACACCCGCAATAATACCACTCATAATAAATTGATCGCCATCCTCAATCTTTGGTAGGACAATCAGAAACAAGTCTAGCAGCTTAAAAGTAGAACTCAAAAGCGTCAAGTCTTAAGTCTAAGTCAATGTGTAAGAAAATTGGTCACCTCTTCGTATTGGTAACTCATCATCTGAATTTTTCCCATATCAATCATCCCTTATACATGAAATTACGTGCCGCCATCCACTAACATGTCCTAGGATGAATCCTTCCTACAATGGGCATTATCTTTTGGCAATAAGTTTCGGTTATCATCTTAGAAAACACATCCTCTTTTCGTTAGCGGTATTGAAGAGCATCAGTTTGTTTGTGTACTTGGTCTTTATCTTTTGACTTGTCTTATTTGCGCTCATTGCAAGGACGTCTTGATGATATCCCAAGATAGAGGATTTAGATAAATAGGAATGGGGCAACGATCATTATCTTTTGTTTATTGTGCTTGTTGGACATTCTTGTAATATAACCTCGGGAAATACTTGCTTTGCTAGGTATGTGCGGAAGAGGTCTAGGGCAACTTGTTGACTATTGCATGGATAGGTTTACCTTCCCATGTTTTGGTCTGAGGTGCTTGAAACTTCTGAAGTGCATCCTAGCAAGGTTTTCATATGTCAGGTGTGAACAAGAATACTCCTATCTGCTTGTCGAGTCAAAGTCCATCACACTAGGTACCACACCATCCTAGCTTTCTATACCTTGATGCATCGTACCACGTGTTTTATCAAACATAAGAAAATATGGCCCTTTGAAAATCCCAATTCCTCGGCAAGTAATCATCATCATCATCGTCGTCATCATCTGCATTTGTGTTATCTTGCGTCTTGTTGAAATGACTTCTTCTTTTCTTACTGACCGCACTACCAAGGTACTATGACAGTTGATCATCATCATCATCATCATCTTCATCAATGTTGCATCCACAAATCATTAGCATATTACATAAGCATATCATATAGAAATCATTAGCATAAACATACGCATTGCATTATCATCATATAAACAGTTCATCATAAACACTCTTCAATAGGTGCATCCATGTCATTGCATTTCACCCATTACATGGCATCAATCACTACATACACATTGCATTTGCATTTCATATTACCATCTACCATCACATAGCATGAACAAAAGCATTCCATCATCATTTTTGCATAATCATAAGCAATAGATATATAAGCATTTAAATCATTAGGCATACATACTTGCATAACATATATAACATCATTATTATCACATTACGTTCACATTACGCATCATCATACCACTTTGCATTAACATATCATTGCATCACATACATCATCAGTTAAGGATAATAAACATTTTTTATTCTAAGCATCTCAATTCCATTTCATTAGCATCATATCACGACCATCGCATCATATCACATCCATTCAGGAATCATCTCATATATAAGCATATCACATATCATTTGGCATTAACACATCATTTGCATACATCATTGATCATATTAAAATCCATATCACATATCACATTAGCATAAAACAAATCATCATTATACATCATATCATAAGTGAGCATAATATAGATCTATTAGTCATGATCATTGCATAAACATCATTAGAAATAAATGCATCCATAAAACATAACTGCAACGCATATATAGAAATAGGTCATACATGCATAAATAAAGGAGTACACATGGCATCACATCAAAATTGGCTCATATATATCATATCATCATATCACTGTCATAGTACAAAAAATAAATAAATAAATCGGATCACTGTACATGTATGTCAATCAGTACAAAAATGCCCATCGGGGCTATCAAAAATGAGCCCATAAGGCACCAAAAAGTGTGTATCATCTGGATCATGCCCAATCTCTGTGAATGTTTCCCTCACCCCTGTCACCATGACCCTCTGGTGGTCTCTGGCTGGCCCGCTCTGAGTAATCAGGGACCCAGTCTGCTCTAGGTATAGTGTCGTGGTAAGCCTGATGGTAGTACTCTATCTCTCGGATAGCCTCCTTGTAAGATCGTACCAGCACTGTACCCTAGGAGGAGGCAGAGGCTGTCATGCTCTCAATCTACTGTCTGTGGCCTAGCTTTGTAGCTGCCTGTAGCTCTGTGCCCTGTTGCTGCTACACAGCCTAATCTCTCTCTGCTCTGAGTTGCTCTCTCTCAGCTCTTGCCTGGTCCCTCTCTGTTTTCACTGCCTAGACCTGGGCCTGCAACTGTAAAATCAGAGCATCCCATGCGTCTGCCTGCCCTGCTGGTTCTACCCGTGGCTGTACGCAAGGCTAGTCCTCACCCTCAGCTCGTGGTGGTGGGACTGGCAGATCTTGCTACTGATCCTGCATGTGGACATCCTCGTGACCTGGTGGAACTGGGGGCACCAATGGTGGGTCCTGATGAATCTCGACCCTAGGTCCTTGTCCTCATCCTCGTCCCCTCGCTCTGCCTCTGACCCTGTGCATATCTGGATCCTCACCTGGAATGGTCAGCCGGAGGGGAGGTCTGAACCAATCTCTATAGGCTTGTGTGGTGCCCGGATCTGCCAAGCCCTGATCATAAGCCCACGGTCGGGCTACCAAATGTCGAAAGCTGTCAACTGCCTCCGTGGTAGGAATGCCAGGCCCCCATGCCACATGTGTCATACTGCGTGCAAAGACGGATACATAACTGTCGTCTGGCCGATCCTGTGGCTCTCTGAACTGACGCTACATGTGCCCTGGCAAATACCGCTCGATCATGGTGTGCTCTCGCCCCTACATATATAGATCCTAGTGGTAGTAGAAGAGCTGATCTACATCGTTGGTCCATCCAGGCCGACCAAGATATGGTCTCCAAGTAAACACAAGCATCTCATCTAGGACCCACCTCCAGTAGGGGATCCCATGCTCGCTGGTGTGTGTGAATGACACACCCCCTCTGTATCGTGCCACCAGGGCATCCTCTGGCCCCATTATAACTGGAACGACCCGTGGATGTAGCACAAAAATGTGCTCCCATGCCTAGACATGAAGAAGTGTCACGCCAGCCCCCAGCACTCTGCCATCTATATAAGTGTACTCATGGAGATCCCTGTAAAGTGAAGCTAGAAGGATGGGCCCCCATGCAAACTGAACCGGCCTATCCCAGACCATCCTCTCCCAGCAATATCCCTAACCCGGACAGAAGTACCACCCTCATTGATCTGGGGCAACCAAACCTGAATGATTGCTGCAACTACCCAGCGGAAGGGAGGTGCTATAACTCTGTACCTCTCCAGCTCGATCTGCCCCTCACAATAGATAATATCTCGAGTGGCGAGGACTCTGACGCAATGCTTGTGTCCCTCCTCCATGTCATAGATCACCTAGCGGCCATGAATGGGCAACCAAAGAATTCGCCAGACATCCTCCAAAGTAACGATCGCCTCGCCAGTGGGAAGATGAAATGACAATGTCTCACTGTGCCACCTCTCAGCCAGTGCTAACAACATCCTGAGGTGGGTGTGCACGGGCGTTGCATATGCAATGTGCCATAGTCCTGCAACTCCCAGTTGATCCTGGTCTCTGTCACTCAAGTACCATAGGACGCTCGCCAAATCCCATGACCAGTGCTCTCGTGAGTAGAGCTCCCTCGGTCCATCCTGCATCAAGGAAATTCACCACGTTAAAACTTTTGAAAAAATCATGGCCTAACACTCCAAACTCGTCCCCAACGGTGCAGTTTGTGATGGCGTTGCAGTATGAGTTTCCTCAAACTCTGACGCTGGACCCAAAATTGAGTAAAAAAGAGTCGTCGCGGCGCACTTTGCTTTCCAACGTCACAGTTTTTGTGAAAAGGGTGCCGCTGCAGCGCACTTTGTCCAAATCGGCCCGCTGAGTCCGAGCTGAGCCCGAGCCCAGCAGCGAAGTTTCTAAACTCCTAACTGCACTGCCGCAGCGCTAAATAGCACCATTGCGGCACAAAAAGGCAATTAGCAGTGCACTTTAAACACCAAGCGGTGCTATAATAGCACCACTGGAGGCGAACTCTCTTTTAAACATGTAATAAATGCATTAAATGAAAAAATTAAGCTTCGATAAGGATCACATACCAGTGCCCCGATGTCAGGTGGCCGCTGGTAGGTCCGAACTTGGTCTGAAATGTGTAGAGGAAGTTGTCATTGCGCTATATCATCGGAGGGTCAGAGCTCGAATCTCAAGGTTTGCTAGTGGAGGTGTGTGAAAATGACTTGAAAGTGACCCCTCAGGCCCCTTTTAAGCCTAAAAATTAGGGTTTTTTAGCCCTAAATGGCTGTCCTACAAGGGTTTTGGACCCTCGAACCTATTTTTGTCCATTTAAGGCTTGTTTTTCATCGTTTTATTACGTTTAGACACGTTTTTAGCCTCCCGGATTCCTTTTGGACCTGTCGGGCACTTTGTCATCTTTTTTCACGAGATCACCCAAAACATTAAAAAATTTCATCCAAATCTCTCGAGGGGGCATTATAATGGCATGTTTTCTCCCGCCATGTAGCAGTGGGGCAGGCCTTAAATATCAATTTTATTTTTTTTTGGCTTTGATCGAGATCGTTTATTCTTTGAACCAACGCAACGAGTGCATTGCTTCAAAGAGGGGCAAAATGTAGACACGTAAAATATACTGATTGATATCGTGCATTTGATCCTGACTTACTAACATCATTTCTTCCTGAATCATCCTTTGGTCTAACCATTTAATCAAATTCCCCTATCTAATTAAATTCATCAACTTTCATCCCTTAATCGAATAAATCATTTTATCTGATTAAGTCAATTCCTTCTGTTAATTAAATCAATCCATCTGATCTAATTATCCCTATTTAATTAAATAATCAATTTATTTGATTAAATCTCTAAATTCCATCCATTAAATTAAATAAATTAAAACCTTATTTGTTTTAATCTAACACCATCCCTTTTAATTAAATAAATCAAAATCTTTGTTTAATTAGCCTCTTATCATATTCCTCTCTTATTTGATTTAAATAAATCCATAAATCTAAGTCAAATAGGTATCATCATCTAATCTCGTGTTAAATTAATTAACCTTTGATTAATTTAATCCATTCATAGCTTGACGAGTGGCACCATATCATTGGATGAATGTTAGTCCCACATTTCTCAAATTTGGGCATTCATCCATCTTGAAATCCTATAAATGAAGAGCTCCTCTCCTCATTTTATCATCCACAATCCAAGCAAAGTTACCATGCTAAAATACTTAGCCATTTTCATTCATCAATCTTGAGTTCTTAGCTAGGTTATTGCAGATTTTAGCTTTGGAGCTCTCACCATTCATCATCAAAAAGTGGATCAATCCCCTCAACATTCGAAGCTTGCATCATAGGAATTGGGAAAGGGCCAATTTTCACATCAAATTGGCACCAATTCCCCTATGGGATCAAGAGTTTGCTTTTCTAATTAGGATTTTATCTTGTTTTGTCATTTGCATTGTGTTCTTCAATATTTTCTTCCTAATTTGAGTTTGTAAATGGATTTCATGGGGAATCCTTGTTTTGGCTTACATTTCATGGTTTAACTTGTTTATTCTCTTTGTTTTGCAGGTACTAGGAGAAGGGTTTGCATAGCTCTAGAGCTATGCAAACCTGATTATATCCTAAGAACCCATCAAGCATAGACATCATTTCAAAAAAACAACAATTGTCTACAATATATGGTCCATAATAGTTAGCAGATAGTTATATTTTAAAGAAGCCTAATTTAAGTTCCTAAAGTCGACACAAATTCTTATTTCTCCATTTTTCTTCCTGATAGGAACTATATTAGCTACCCATGTAGAATGATGGATAGGATAGATAATTTTTACTTTCAACATCTTATTTATCTCATTAAAAATAGATTCAGCTATCCTAGGGTTATAATTTCATTGTTTCTGCCTATAAGGTGAGACACTAGATTTGTTTTTTGATGAATAGGAAACAATCTATATTAATTCAAATATAAATATACATATTCACAAAAAAGGGTGGGTGGTAGAAAGGCACACCCCAAGAGTCATATGGGCAACGCCCAAAAAATCAATAGATCATGTGGGCTAAGACCACAAGTCCAAAATTACAAAGATAAAAAGGTCATTAAGTGGCCTGAGCAGTTCCAGCAGAGCTAGGAGGGTCTCTATCATCCATTTTTTTCCCCATACATCATCGAGGTTTGGAGTGACATCAGGAGGGGGACCCCAACCATCATTAACATCTTTTTTCTCTTTATCTTCTTCCTTGTGCTGGGGCAAGATTGCAAGTGCCAGACGCAAGAACATTTTACCAATGACTGGCCAACCAGAGCCAGAAGCAAGAGGATCATCAAAGGGCCAACCGGAACCACCGCCGCCGCTCCCCGAAGCACCGCCATAAGGCCACCCCTGGCTATCCCGCGACGGAGAATGGTTTTGTCGAGGAGTGCGAGAATCCCGCCGAGGCCGGGATTATGAACGGGGACATGCAGAGCCACTCCGCTACTAACCCCTAGAGGGTGACCGGCCACGGGAAGAGGTGGGCAAAGCAGGGACCTGAGCAACAATACAAGGGGCATTACCCCAATGGTCCAGGAGAACCTGGACGTGAGCAACCTCAAGTGAAACTTTGTTAGCTTGCACTTGAACCTATAAAAGCACATTAGAGAAAATCATAGTTTTAGCATATAAAGATACATGAATATCCATTTGAGTATGTGAAAAAATGCAAGCATTTCTTTCTTTCCAAATATTGAAGAGAATTTCCACCCTGAAAGTGTGCCAAAGCTGGGTGAATTTTGCAGGAAATTAGGGAGAATCTCCTAGCAACACCATATGCTAGGAGAAAGGTTCTGGCTGAAAGGGCCAAAAAAAGTCATGAATCCAAGTCCAAAGTTGTTGTGTTTTGGGACAAAACCAGAAAAGATGCTTAAAATTCTTAGCTTTCCCACAAAAAGGGCAACAAGGGTCCCGGACCCCCAGGTGGACCAGCCGAGAGCCCACAGGCAAGCCCTGGAAAAGAATACACTAGGAAAAGTAGGCAAGCTTTGACTCAACACTTGCAGACCAAGTCACAGCAAATCTTTTACACCAGACATGAGTGGGAGATTGAAGAAGCCACCTTTGGTTCAAACTATGAATCATTGGAAAATGTGGTGAGAGCCACCTATAACCAAGTCAAGGCTTGTAGTTCCTGAAAGGGGTATCTAGATGCCACTTCTAGTCTTTCCACCAACGTTTGGTCCCACAAATTCCAACCTTCTGAAGCATTTCAGTAGAAATGGCATTCACCAAACCATCATAAGTAGCACAGTCCTGGTTATGAAGCCTGTACTGGGCACCAAAAACTTCCCACAACATAATACGCATGGTGGGTCTGGGAAAGATCTGTTGCAGGGTCTAGATACCCTTTTGTGAAATCTAAGTGCCTTAAGCCCAGACAACTTAGCCAATGGTTGACCATTGCTATCAAAAAGAGGCGACCACCAAATATTGTGCTGGTTGAGAGAGAGTCCATCTCGAAAACTAGAGCCAGGCCAATGGAGCCAAGGTTTGACAGCTTCCTAGGCCCGCCAGATGCTTTTGGCCACAAAATTCCCAACAATTTGGACTGGTTCATCCATGACTAGAAGGGTTTGAAAGCCAATCCCCTTCTAGGAAGGTCTATGAACAGGGAAGCCAAATTGAGTATTATGCCTGAGAATATTTGTCTAGGCCTCATCACCAGTAAGGGCATGAATAATCCATTTAACACACAGAGCAGTCCCTTGTCGTTGAGTACACAACAACCCGAGACCTCCCAAGTCTCTAGGAAGGAAAAAAAAATCCGAAGCCACGCGAAGAAACCCTCTGTGAGATTTAGAGGAGGCCCAGAGAAAGTCACGAAGCAGTTTCTCAAGCTTGTCATAGGTAGCTTTGGAGGGGACCCAACAAGAAG
The DNA here is from genome assembly GCA_007258455.2 of Sequoia sempervirens. Lineage (NCBI taxonomy): Eukaryota > Viridiplantae > Streptophyta > Pinopsida > Cupressales > Cupressaceae > Sequoia > Sequoia sempervirens. Next base: position 51,102 of record VDFB02320077.1, on the reverse strand, counting down.
AATAATAAACATGGGTGAGCGCCAAAATTTTGGAACACACCTAGAATTTCCTTGCTAAAGAGAGGGGCTTGGTAACCCAATAAGAAAGCTTTTGTTCAACTCTAGAGAGCACGGATTGTCAAAGCTCAGCTGGAGACGCCTGAAAAGCAAAGGGAATGCCCAGAAACCGAAAAACTTCACCAGGCCCAATCCACTTCCATCCATACTATTGCAGCCACAGCAGAGAGGGCAAGAAAGACAGTTGGTAAACACAAAGATTTATGCCACTGGATGGCAGATCTAGAAGCAAGACAGAAGATATTAAAACACTCAAGAGCCGCCGCAATGGAGTCTTCATCCTCCAAAAGGGTGAGGAATGAGTCATCAACAAAATGGCCATTAACAAGATGAGCCTGAGAGTTGGGCAGAGAAATGCCCTTGACCTACCGCTAGGAAACCGCATTGGCCAAAAGTTAACCAAAACCCTCAGCTTCAAGCACATATAAAGAGGGGGCCAGCGGGCACCCTTTCTGAATGGAACGAAAGAGTCTAAAAGTAGAGGATTAACGACCATTGATGGTGATACAAGTTGAGGCATCCAATGCAATCATATTCCTTGGAAAAGTCAATCTTAATGAACACGAATTTCTGGTTTGAGCGTCTGGCCTATTCCATGCCTTCCCAAATAGCAATAATATTATCCAAAATAAATCTGGATTTGATAAACCTAGTTTGTTCCGAATGCACAATCTGAAGTAGAAGATGGCGAATTTTAAGAGCCAAAGCCTTGGCGATAATCTTTAGGAGACATTAAGAAGCGTGATAGGTCTTCAGTTGCAAATGTCTTCTGGGTCACCCGGTTTAGCTATGAATTTTATGTTACATTTATTAATTAAGTTACCTAGAGAATTAGAATGAAAAGCTTCTAAGTAAACTTGATGCAGATCATGCCCAATATAGTCTCACATGGCTTTGTAAAATTCACAAGGGAATCCATCAATTCCCGGGGCTTTATCATCAGCCATGGAGTAGACAGCCTCTTTGAGATCATCAACTGATAATAGTTGATCACAAAAAAAAAATTGAGCTGAAGAAAGTTTATTTGGCACAACAACAAGGCAATCCTGAAGGGCTTGTTGTCACATAGGCGTGACTTCATGTGCAGTGAAGACTTACTCATAATGACACACAAAGGCCTGGAGAATGTCAAGCAGCTCAAAAAGCACCTGAACACCATCTTTTATTTTTTTAATGCCCGGGGATGAGTGCCTGGCATGCAGAGCCAAAAAAAACTCTTTGGAGGCATGATCGCCAACTTTTAGCCAATGTAACCGGGCTTTGATTTGCGCTCCTCTAGCAACATAGCTGTTAGCAATTTGTTTCTTGTGCCTTAGCTCCACCACCCTAACTTGTAATGATGGAGAAAAGGGGTTGGCCACCAAAGCCTAAGAAGCAGCACGGAGGTCAACGGTGGTAGCCTCATAAGACCACCGGCGAAAAATAGCCAACTGACGCCCATAAATGCGCAAAAATCTAACCGTGTGGATGATAGCTTTATTCCACCAAGAAATTCAGCCTATATGATGAGCTGATTTGCACTCCAAATTCTAGACTCTACGAATGTGGGCCAAGGTAGGCTTGTGGCAGAGTAAAGACGTGTTTAAAAAGAATTGAGTTTTACACATACTAGGCTGTCGAGTCTCTCATTCAATGCAAAAAGAAATGGGGAAGTGTTCTGACAAATTCACATCCACTAACGGCTTAACCGGGAGAGAGGAGCTATCAAATGAGAAAAAATATTGCCCCAAGATCATGGCATGATCAAGGCACTTAAATATTCTGTTAGAACCGACTCTGTAATTGCACCAAGTGTGCCAGAGAGAATGAGAATAGCGGCGACCAATATTGGGATCAAAAAGCCCCAATTTATTGTGCATGTAAAACCATGCCTCCCTTTCCCCAGCTATCCATCTGAATGGCAAAGTGCCATCTTTTTCAGATGCCATTTCTACCATATTGAAGTCCCCACAAAGTAACCAGGTAGCAACTAGTAAAGAATCAATAATCCAACGCCAGAGTAAAGAGCGTTCTACAACATCATTAGAAGCATAGACATTAATAATCCCAAATGAATGATTATCAATGTTGAGAAGGATCCAGATGAGCCGATGAGTGGGATTAGACCCATGGTCGACGACAAAAAAGTGCCACTGTGGGGCCAAAAGGGTGACAGCTCCGCCACGCCCATAATCATGGGTAGTACAAAACATTTTACTGGTTGGCCAAATAGAACGACAAGCCGCAACAAGCAAAAAACCATAAATTTTAACTTCTTGGAGACAAAGCACTTCAACACCAGAGTACTTGCACAAGGTATCCCTAACATAATACTTTTTGGAGAGGTCTTTCAGACCTCAAACATTCTATGAAAGGAACTTCATGAGTGAAACTCCTCCATGTTTTCGAAACCCAATTCCTCTTCATTTAGAGAAGAGAAACGATTTTGTAAAAATTTTGCTGGAACTGATCCAATCTAGATGGATGGAGAGGACATCCTCTATTTTTCATGAACATATTCCCCTTCTTCCCTAGGAGGGGAAAGGCTACGAGAACACTTGTGAGCTCCTATCAAAGAAGAAGACAATAAGTTGTGTTAACATGATAGTAGCCGGCCAAGGTGTAGCCTTTAGCCTAGGCTGCTGTGAAACATAATTAGCTCCAGCCAAAGCTTCTTTCCCCTTCACAGAAGGGTTTGAAACATCTTTCACCAGCTCATAGGTTATAGGACCCGACCCAGAACCAGTGGACTTATTCTTTCGGTTTGTAACCGTAGTCCATTTTGCATCAGGTTTGGCAGCAGATGCAGCCGCTGAAAAATGATTTTCAGCATCTCATCGTGGAGAAGGTGTACGAGGCACTGCTAAAGGGAAGTTCTTGATCTTGCGGTCCGCTGACTAACACCTATAGCACGTGTTGGGAAAATCAAAATATGTGACCTGGGTGTGGCGAAGAGCTCCAATTTGGATATCAATGGAGTCTTTTAAATCTTTGGAAAGGTCCACTTCCACACAAACCCTCTTCTGGGGTCGGGCCTAAAAGAACCTATCTGGCTCAATGCAAATAACCCTCCCCATTGAGGAAGTTAAACTATTCAAAAATGACACACAAGGCAAGGGTAGACCAGGGAATTCAATCCAAACTGGGACTCACAACTTTGTGTCATCTTATACAGCAAAGTCACAGGTCCATGCCTGAAAAAATAACAGAGAAGACCAGACATACCAAGGCCCATGGCCTAAGATAGTTTGCACATGATTGACCTCCACAAAGTGGAACAAAAAGAAACCCTTGGTTAAATTTTTGACCATATCAAGGTGGACCCCATGAGGGACCCAAGCCTTGTTAACCCAATCTTTAAGCACACTTTCAGGGGGAGTTCTCCCAACAAAATACCCAAGGGTTTATTTCTCAAGCCATTGATAGGTAGTATCAAAATCTGGTAAAGGAAAAACCACATCAACTAGTGAATCAAAGCACTTACCTCGTGAAAGAATTTTGGAACAAATTTTTGGGGACGTTTGTTCAGAGGAGGAGCCATTGATTATCGTCGTTGAACCACTAACACCAGCAAGAACTGTTGGGTTAGAGCCAGTTGAAGGCATATTAAAACAAAAAAAATGGCAGTAAATGCCATACACATAAGAAAAGAGGGGCTTCCTGCGTAGGATGTGCAGTATGATGCAAAAGGGGCCAAGGGTGACCGCAGAAAACACAAAACCCTAGCAAAGCTCATACCAGACACCAGATTTTAATGGGATTTTGTGCTGAAATTCTCCATTTCTAAATCTCTTCAAATTAGTGTAGCACCATGAAAAGACATCTTTGTAATGTGTCAATAAAGAGATTATTCTTTCTCTCTCCTTTGGAGAACAACACTTTCCAATGTAAACAATTTTAGGATCATCTTTTGTGCCAATATTTACCTAATCATACTCAGTAGATGATTCAACATAAACTTTTATTTTTTGCTTTAGATACTGATCATGTCTATTGAATAAATCTTTGAGAGAAACTAAGCCTTTTGGAATCTTATTACCTTTCAATTGAATGACTTTTGTTTCTTTTCCATCAAAATTAATGTCACCTTCCAAGATATCATTACTTTTATCATCACTACCTTCAAAATAAATTTGAGCAAAATATTCAACCTTTTCTAGAAATTCAATAATCTGTTGATCATTATTAAACACTTGCCAATGATTCACATTATCAGGAACACTAGGCCAATATACAATCTCAATTCGATAAGTTTCATATTTAAAATCAGGATGTGGTAAAAATAATGACACTAAAACTGTAATGGATTCAACTCTAGTATTTTTATCTCTTGGAATGGAATCTATAGAAAAGGCATCAAATTCTTCAATACAATCCCGAAATCTATTTCTATAGTGCTTGAACTGGCCATTTTTCATGGTATAAACCTTCCTGACTTGTTTCACAACCAATTTTGCATCTCCCACAGCTCTCAATTGCTTAATACCCTTTTCTTTAGCTACACTTAGACCAAGTAATAGGGCCTCATACTCTGTTGTGTTATTGGTATTAGAAAATTCTAATTTGAAACAAAAAGGAAACTTATAACCATCTGGTGAAACTAGAACTACCCTGCACCTAACCCAACATTAGCACAACTTCCATCAAATTCTAGTATCCATAATTCATTAACTAAGTCAAGACTAATTTTATCTGAGCATTCTTCTTGAGTAGAAGAGCACATGTAGGTACCTGGCCCAGTTTCTACAAATATAATATTTTCCCTAGGATCACTGGACTTCAATACTATGAACTTAGCTTTTGGTTTGGGATTTAGGCATATCTTTTTCCCATCCAATGGTATTAAAGCATGTGACCAGTCCATTTTTATTTCCCCACCCAAATCTTTACAAAAACTCCTACTCAAAAGCATCCCGTAGCTGGTTGAAATATCAACAACTAATATGATTAATTTCAATCTCTTTTTAGGAAATGCAACTAGGGCTACCTGAGCATCCTTGATTTTCCCTATGATAAGGACTAGTGAACCATCCATGGAATTACATTTTCCCTAGGAAGGGGTAAAAGATAAACCTAGGGCCTTGGCTATCTGGGTAGGCATCACATTCTCAAAAGCTCCAAAATCAATGATACAATTACTTAGCTTGAAACCAACAATGTATAATGACACATAAAAAGGCTCTAGTTTTGCAAAAGGATTCTATGAACTTGAAGGTTTATCTATAGAATTTGAGAAAATTTGATTTTCTATGTGAGTTTCACTTCCACTGGATACTTGAGCATTACATTTGGGACGGTGGAGGTTCTTGTTTGATATACTTAACTAGCCTATCTAGTTTTGCAGGGTTGATCCTTAGGTATTCAGCTTGTGAAATATGATTTATTTTTATTTTTATAGGACTCAACTATATCAAATGAATTAGGAGCAAGAGTAACAGAGGAGGAAGTAGATGGTACCTCAGTCTGCACACTTTTGGGAGCAACTTGTTCTTGTCTCTTTTGTTTTGTTAAAATATATTTTGGGCTGAAGATGAACCACTTTTCTCTCCTTTGGCTTGTTGTGCTCTAGTGAATATAGCACAATTAGGGTCATCAATTTTTATATACACATCCTCTCCTACCTACGCATTTGGTTCATACTCAAAGAAATTCATGTCAGCATCATGAGATTGGCTAGGTTCCTCCATGTATGGTTCTTCAACACGTTCATTTGTTGAGAGAATTTACATAAACCTAATCATCTCTAGACAGGTAGATCCATCATGATCCAAAGTTAAATGAAAACTACAATGATTATTTTTATTGGAAGAAGGGTCACCCTCGATTGTCAATCTTTGGGTTGGGACGGTTAATGATAATGTCTTATTGGGAGCTCCTTGATAATTATAATCTCTCTTAGGGACATCTTGATAAGGTGATTGTGAAGGACCCTTTGGCATCTATCTCTTTAGAGTTATTATATCATTAGCCAATCTTTGAATAACTGGATTAGTAGAGTTTACTGGCGATGGTTTACCAGTCTATAATTCTTTCTTCCATTTTCCAGCAACAATCAAATCATCTTCTATAGATATGGATCTCTCTTGAGCAATGTCTACAGTAGTTGCACCCTCCCTTTTGATAGTGAAGATTACATCCACTGGTAGGCTATTAATGAAGATTGCTTTCAATAGATCAGGACTTGGCCTCATATTCACAACAATCCTTTTATACAATTTATTGAACTTGGCTATAAATTCTCTCATTGGTTCATGAACCTCTTTTTTCATCGAGCCCAATTGAGCAACCAAAACTTGGTCATTTTTTGTAGTCTTAAATCTATTTTCAAACCTTGTTCTCAAGGTAGCCCAATTAGGAATAGATCCATTCGGAAGAGAGTAGAACCAATCAGCAACACCACCATTCAAATATTCCACAAAGAGTCTTATAGCAACATCATCATGTTGTACCGCAAGAATAAAAGAAGCAGCAAAGAAAGATTGCATGTGTTCATCAGGAGTAACCTTCCCATCTCAACTAAATTTCGGTATGATTTTTCCCAGACCCTTTGGAAAATCATGAAGTTGGGCTCCAACTCCAAAGGTAAGAAGACCTATTAAGGCTCCCCATGGGATAGGTTGAGCCATTCTAACAGGGTTATGGATAGGAAAATGTATTTATATAGGGAGAACAGTGTCATGCATGAGAAGGGCCTAACAAGATGTATTAAAAACCCCAGGAACACTAGGCTTAGGGGGAGGAAATGATGGTCTGCTAATTGACTTAACCTTTCGGTTAGGTGGGAAGGATGACAAATCAATTGCTTCTAATAACTCAAAATATTTATCCACAATCCCTTTCTTTTCATCTCCCCTTGTATATCTCTTGGAAACCAAAGTTGAACAAACAATAATAAATTACAGAGTCGCCAACTTTCACTTACTAATTGTTTTGTGGAAGATTTCATCTATTGTTCAACTAGTTCCTCTAATTTCTAGGAGCTATGACTCTTCTAACTATAGGTACAACATTCTCTACAAAAATAATCTCTAGGGAATTCTCAAAATGCATGGCATTTTCTCTTATGATTTCTCCAAGTTCTTCTTCTTCCTCTAACACCTCATTAACCTTGTGATATTGGAGGTTGGTTCTTCTTTGTTTCCAAGCAAGCAGTCGAAGACCAGTAACTACATCTTCTTGATCACCAACCAACCAGTTTGTGTTAGGCTGAAGAACAAGAGCGTTACACTTTTGAAGAATCATAACTATCAATTATGAAGCAACTCATAATGCAAATTTACTTAGTTCATTCCCCAGCAAAGTCACCAAAAATATGTTGGTTAACAGATTTATCACCTAACTCTATATTCCCACACCCATGGAGGTGACAAACGTGAAAACAATTGAATTAGTCAAAATAATGTTTTATGTCAATTCTTTACTTATTTTAAAAGGTGGAAGCTACCTTCTTCAAATATTCAATGAATTATTTTCAACTAATATTGATTTTAACCAGAAAGCAAATGAAAGGAAATGATTTTAACTAGAAAGCTTTGAAAGGGATCCACACAACATCAAATATCAAAAACTTAAACTACCAAATCTCCAAAACTATATTTAAGAAATCTCTATGTATCCATCGCCATAAAATCTTTATTCACAGATAAACATTCCACAATGAAAAAACTAACTAAACATCCATCATCCCAATAATAGATAATTCACTAGAAAAATACTCAACATAAGCAAAATAAATCCACACACCATAACACAAAGATTATGCATGCATGAACTTCACCATTATCTTTCTATATTGAGATAAAAGAAAGCAATAAAACTTAAAGATAACAAAGTTTTTTTTTTACTCTAATGAGTAAAACAAAGTTTTCCCAAAAGATCCCTAATGCCAAGCAATCACCCCATATTTAAAGACTACAAATTGTCCAAGATAATGGTTTCTTGAAGACACCCATTTCATAAATTAAAATAAAAGTCTTTAAAGTATAAAGAGAGCTAAATTAAAGAAAATATCATAACAACTAAACTAATTAGTGGTTCCAGCTCTAACTCTTTCACTTCCAACTATCTCCACCTCCTACTCTTCCAGTAACACCTCTTGTGCCTTTACCCTTTTCCTATATTCCCGGTACTTGGTGACAATTGCAGTAATGTTTTTTCTTCCTAGAGTTGTGGTGATTCATAACCTTGTCCTCCACTTTGAAAGTGAATAGTTTGACTCAACAATAGTTTCATAGATATTGTCACTTTCAGCCTTGAATGAACTCATATAGTTTTGTAAATTACTCAATTTTTTGAATGATTCTACAATGGTTGTCTCTGGATTGCCTATCTCAATGTCATACACTTCTTTAAATCGCTTTGATATGTCTGCAACATCCAATATCTTTTCACCAAATTCATCTGTGAGGTCCACTTCAAGGGAATTTAAATTCTCCTTGACTTTCACCAATATATCAAAGTATTTTTATAACACTTTATTGATCTCCTTGATATAATCCTCATATATTGACAATTTTCAATCCAAAGAATCAAACCAGTTAGAATCATTTTTTGGGGATTATCTACCAGTTTCTCCTTAATCAACAAAGTGTGCTCCATGGAGAGTAATTATGTAACTTCCTTAGAAAGCACATATGTGCTACTATGTTCTCTCCTCATTTGATGCAGTTTAGATAGCAACTCATTTCTTTTGTCAGACACATTAACATAAAATTGCACAAATTTACGAATGTAGAAAAGGCCATCTTGGTAAAGCCTTTCTATCCATTCACTGGCAGACTTAGCATAACTTGATTTTTTCTTGACCTTTTGCACAATGTCTGAATCAATACCTTGAACATTTGAGCTTGAGGCTTCCCAAGAGGTTGGAGTAATAATTGATGAAATAAAATTCCTTAAAGAAAAAATATGAATGTAATTGAAGGTTCTCCTTTTTTCTGTTCCTTTGCTCTTTTAATTAATGCATTAACAGAGTAATCAACATGATAGAAATAATCTTCAAAAGTAGATGGCCCCATGTCAATGTGAGTAAGTTTTTAATCAACCTCTGTTATTTCATTTTCATTCAGGTCCTTTACAGTATCAACGATCTCCAACAGTTGACTCCTAGAAGCAAAATCAGTGATCATCCATGACATCCTTTTGGCCTTCTTTGGTTTCTGCTAACCTTGTAGCAGCATAGTGACTGTATCCACCTCAACTTCCATTGCAGGAACATTATTTCTTTTCTTTTCTACTGCTTTCTTTAACCATGATAGAGAAGAAGCCACAAGCCTAGTGTCTACTTTTCAGCACTTGCATTCTCAATTTTCTCAACTGACTAACCAGAAATAGAAGTATCTCACAAGTTGGAGAAGGAGGAGCTTCAAAGAATGTGGGAAAAGGATTGTCTTCAATTAAATGTTGGAAAATACCCTTTGAGTCTATAGGCACCAGATTTTCTTGACTAGTTCTTTTCTTAGGTATCGAGGAGGGAACACTATCATGTTCAAAAATTGTCTTCAATTTAGCCCTTATATCTCCTGGATTTTCGCCATCTCCTCTGAACTATGAGCCAGTGCTAGACAACCTAGTCATTTGTTTTCCAGACGATATGCTTATGCCAGCGGCCTACATAGTCCCTTGTTAATTTCTCTGTGAAGTCCTTTGCTCCTGAGGAGAACTTGCACTCTACTGCCATTTTCCATTTAACCAATCTGAAGTCCTCCCCAAAACGGGGGTTGAACGAACCATCAAATTTGAGACTTCATCCTTTGACCAGTTAATTTTGTACGAGGGTTTAGCAATAGGGGCCTGATATTTAGGGTCAATAATCACTGAATCTTCCTCCACATCTTCTGGAATATTAAAGGAGATACCAAAAGTTTGTATTTGTTTTAAGGTCAATTTCATAAAACTTCTCCTTTGCACCTCACCTTTATCTATACAGTCTTCCCAAAAATCCTCAATATTTAGGCGATGTTCATAACTACTAGCTCCATACAAATTTTTCTTAACATAGCCCTTGCTATCAAAATTAGCTCTCATGGGAAGATACTAGAAATTAAATTCATTTAAGGATTTCTCTGCGCCCCTAGCAATATTATTACTCTTGCGGGAAAATGAAGGAATGGACAAAGGAAAAACATATCCCTTCTTTCCCATGTTTGAATATTTAATATTCATCATTGCCATCTGTCAGCAAACGTCAAGAAAAACAAGAAAATCACTTGGATATTGAGGAAACCTTAGTGGAGCCTTCTCAAAACCTCCAATTCTAAGATAATTTAATATGTTAAACTGAATATAAAAAACTTTTGAACCTCATTACCATAGCAATCGCCTCAAGTGAAACTCGAAGCTCAGGGTTTCCATCAAGTCTCCTTACAATCTCCATTAAGAATGTGTCATTGGCGCGACATAAATACTTCACTCCAACTTGTTTAGTGAGATGTGGCAAGCTTCTATACACATGTGTGTCTGGCATTGGAGACCCTTGCGATTCAAACCCTGCCCAAATAGCCTCTTTACTAGCTAAAATATAAACCAAATATGAACACATGTGGAATGAAATAGTTTTCCAAAAATTTATCAATTGCTCATTTAGGTGATAACTAATAATCTCAGTCCAGTCAATGAATTTGTTTTCACTACAAATTATCAAAATGAATAGATGCATCCAAAATTCAAAATAGTTTGAATATGCATTACCAACTACTTGATGCAACAATGTGATAGCATCTAAAATTTCATCTTTAAAATGGACCCTTTTAAATTTTGAGGGAAACTAATACTTACCCTTTTACTCTGACTTCAACCAGCTCTTTGTGATGGAATTTTTGCACCATTCTTCATTCATTCTAAAAAATTCATCAGCAACAGCTACAAACATTTCTTCTATGGTCTCCCTCTCTAGAATACTCAATGTGCAGGAAATGACTTCAGGAGTGATTCTCGCAATGACAGACCCATCCACAACTCTAATCTCCTAAGTCTCTAGAATGTAGCCCCTCATGCACACAATCACCAAGTCAAAGCTTTGCATGGCTTTAGGAAAACCCCATGCGCACACCAAACCACTTTGCAAAAAATTATCTCCTAGTGATTTTGGATTCCACTCTGCATGAGCACAATTCCACGAAGGAATAAATCTTGTACTCTGAGAAGTATTAGCAGAGAATAAGAGCGTAGGCTAAATGACTTAATGAATATTTCTCCAGCCATCTTATGTCATTACTTGATAGGACGTGTAATTAATGTCGCATTCAATTTCATTCCTTGAAAAGATATCCTTTAAACCTATTTTTGAAAATCCTAAAAAGACAACTCAAGGTTAGTTTGTACATATCATATAATGAGGTGACAGCACATTGAAAACCACAAAAAGTCCACAATGTTGCGTGGTCGCAAAAACTTGGAACCTTAGAACCAAAGTCGAGAGTTTCAAAGTTTTGAAAACCTCTTACTCACTGACTTCAAAGACAACCAACAAAGGCTTGCAACTCAACAAAGGGAACCAAGTCAGACGATAACGAAGTTTTCAAAATTTGGAACTCTGTGACAAGGTTATGAAACTCAAAGGACTAGCGACCAAGGTTAGTAAAAACAAACATCCCGTGACTTTGAGAAATTTTCAAAAGGAAGGAATAGCACGGCATTGAAAATGAATGAAGTAAAAGACCCAAAAGGCCTAAGGAGGGGAAGTTTAAAATATTTGATACTAGTTTAGAAGATATGGATAACAGTTTATAGTACACATCACTCTTTAAAAATGGTGTTTACTATTAAAAACAAGTTATCAAAGGAGATGGAAAAGTAAATGCAATTTGGTTCCATTTTTTTTCAAAAATATATTTAGAATCTACAAAAAAAATGTCACAAATCAATAGTTTGCATCATCTTCAAATTCCTCAAGTTTTAGTAACTATAGGTGTATGAAAGTGAAGATTTAGTTCAAAATGTTCATTTCAATGTCCAGTTTGGCTGGAAAGTGGAACCCACTATCGTGGGATCACCCAAGTATGTGTGTGTATATGCAAATATGTATGTTGAATTAGCCAATATCAACTTGTGAGATTAAACCATTCTATAAATAAGAATTTACACAAATAATACTATACAAAGCTAATAAAATATACAAGTAAGCTTTGCATATAAAGGAAAGGATGAGGAGGTGATAAGGTAAGACTAAAATTTTGACTACTCCTCCAAATATGATACATATGTAGGCATAATTGGGAAAAGTGTGTAGACACATATAGATTCCACATGAGATGAGACCAAAAGAAAGCATTATTTCATTGTGTGTTTAAATGTAATGTGAATAGGACCAACTATGTATAATAATAACTTGTTAGGTAATAACACTTTTCACAAACACCCCCTTAAGTGATGTTTATAAAGAAAGATAAACACTAAAAAAAGAATCTTATCAAAAAGGCTTGATAAGGTACTCATATATATACAATAAAATCCCTCAAAAACAAAGAGAATGAGAAAATCCAATGGGAAAAAACTCATCTTCAAAAGAGAGAAAGAGAGGGACAAATAAACCTCCTCAAAATTCATCCCTAAAATATAGGAACATGAAAAGATTTTAAAGCATGTAGAAGTTGTAAACTCTAGATATCAAAGAAGAATTATTTCACTAGAACCAATGAATGTAGATCAAGATAAAAAAGACATAAAACACTACATGAGTGACCCCATTGACACTACTCAACCATATATACATAGATCAAATAAAGGAAATTATAATCTATGGATTTGAAAATACATATAGTAATATGATCAAAGAGACACAAAAGCACTACACAAAGTGACCATGTTAACACTATTAAATATGCACATGTGGTACTCTATATAAATACTAGAGTGTCACAAATAATGATCAACTAAAAGATCTAGGTAGAATATTTCCTCCATTACTCCACTAAAACTAAGGAAGCGTTAGCATAACCATGTGATGATACCCCCCATAATGTTGATAAGGTAGAAGTATTGTAAAATCAACTAAAATGTGGCACAAAATTATGTAAAGGAATATAACATCAAATCTAATGTGATGTACAAGCAACTAAAAAATGGTGCACAAGAACAAGGAACATGCACATGAGGCTAAAATGTTGAATTATTCATTGTCATGAAGGGATGCTCACCATACAAAGTTGTGACTACCTCTTGAAATGTGAGACATATGTGAGCACACTTGGAAACATATAGAGTCCACATGAGATGAGACCAAAAGAAAAAATATCTATAAGTGAGCTTAAGTGTGGTGTGACTAGGACCAACTAATTAGGATAGTAACACTTTTCACAACAATAATATATGTGTGTATGTGTACATATATGTAAATATATGTACATATATGTATATATGTATATATATGTACATATATGTATATATGTATATATATGTGTATATATTTATATTTATGTGTGTATATATATGTGTGTGTGTGTGTGTGTGTACTGTGAACACCAAAACTACAACAAGCTAACACAAGATCAAGAAACACTTGTTAAACATGTTAGAAAACCAAATCTAGTGTTTCCTATGAAATTCTTAGCTAATTCAAATAGAAAACATGACAATAAAAGAAAATTAACTAAAGATAACATGAGATCTAATTGAAATAGCTAAACCTTCATCCCATAGGGGGAGTGGTGCTCCTTTGATGTGGAAAGAAGCCCTTTCCCAATCCCTTTGATAAGATTTGATGATGTTGATGATCCAAAGTGTGAGATTGACTTCAAATAGTGATAAAAATTAGCTAAAATGATGAAAATGATGAAATGATGAGTTGAAATGCCTATAGTAAGAATGTTTGAAGTTGTGAATCCATATTGTGAAGAGAATTCTTTTATTTATAGAAATCAAGGGTTGAGGAATGAGAGAAATTGGTGAATGGGAGCCAATAGGAATGTGACACTTGTCACAATTCTATTGGGTGAGGGTGGAGCACATTTTGGGAAATGTGTTGAGGAAAGGGGGATGTAAGAGGAATAAATGAGAATGGTTGAATATTTGAAAGGTTGTAAGAATAATTTATTGAATGTGGTTGGAGATGTGAGAGGATGTAAGAGTTATTGAAAATGTAAGAGAAGTTATTAAGGATGTGATAGGTTTTTGAAACCTTTGGAGGGAAATTGCATGAGGAGGTGGTTGGGAGGAATATTCCTTGGAATATGTCATTGTGAGGATAAATAGAGGAATTGGATAATTATAAGAAATTATTTTCATGTACAACCTAGTTAGTTTCAACCATGGGTTGATTTAACTCTTGAGGAGTTAAAAGTTGGAGGATTTATTAATGATGATTAGAAAGTGATTTAGGATTAATTAATTGGAATGGGATAGGGGATTGTGGAATTTGATTTGATTGATTTAATCAAATGAGAGGACTTAGGGGGATTCAATTAAATGACTTGATTTAATTAAATATGATGAATATTAGTTAGAAGAAAGGGTGAATTAATCTAATAAATTTAATTATTTGATTAATAGTTGAATTTGCTGATTTTAACTAAATAATGTTGATTATTTAATTAATTGGTTAGTTCAGGTGATTTAGGAAGAAATGGTGTTAGTTAATTAGAATCAGATACATAGTATCAATTAGGAATTTTTAAGTGTCTACATATACATACATGCATATATATGTGTATATACATATATATATCAAAACATATGGAAAGGGAAACCTTAGAGTTTTCATCTTAGGGTTTGAACACGTTTCCCTATTTTATTGGAAAATGTGTGGAATGGGATGTAAAGGGATGTGATGGGGGTTTGGTTAGATTTGGATAAGGTATATTATTGACTTACAACCTAAAAGGTGAGTCAACCTTCCCTTAACCAAATCTAAAAGTGACCTAAGGATGAAATGCAATGATTAAGTTGAACTAATGATGTAAATTATTGTTTAGATGTAAATACAACATATCTCAGAAATCAGAGATAAAAACAGACAACAGGAAAGGACTGAGTAGGACATCGTGCACTTGTCATATAAATTTGGAGCTAAAAATGGAGGACATAGGGGCCCCAGATGCCACTATCTTTGTAGAGATAATTCAGATATGTTTTCATAGTCTTCTGGTGTCAAATCAAAGCTTTTGTTTCCCACTTATCACACTATCAGATCGCAGTCAGATAAATTTTTAATTGAGCTTTCATGAGTTGTCAAGATGTAGAGTTTCAATTGCAACAATGAATAATTGATTAGATTAAAACTTCCTTTGATCTTATTCAGACTTGAAACCTACACATTTAAAGAGAGAAGAAAGGTTGTTCCATTTAGGGGCTTTCCTTGGTCAAACTCCATGTTAGTTTTTCCACTTCCACAATAGTAGTTTCAATGATAAATGGATAAATGATAGGAAGGAATGATGAGTCCAAAAACTAGTGCAAATCACCACCCTTTAATGGCTTCTTTGAAGGACTAAATTCATACACATCTCCTCAATGTTGGGATCTTGTTTGCTTGATTTGCTTGAATTGCTTGAATTTCTTTGAGACCTACAAGGATTAGTCTTCACAAACAATATAAAAATATAAACATGAACGCACTCACATACATTTTGACATGATGTTTGGATCTTGAATTGCTCCAATAAATCTCTGAAATGTTGCTCTTGACTTGGTAGATAATACTCTTAACAATAATTCTTGCTCTTGGTTCTGAATACTTCCACTTAGTTTTCAAATGATGCAATGACAATGTATTTATATGCTATTATTCTAATTTCCCCAAAAATCAAATCTCGACAACTGACTTTAGATATTCAAATTTTTAATGATAAAATATTGACACTGACATATTTCAATTTGGAGCCAAAATAGGGGGACATATGCACCCTCGGCGCCAATGTCTCACGCCTATTTTTTGGAACTTAAGGAGTCAAGGGAAAATTATTAAATGAGATCATTTGTTTTATACTTGCAAATTGTCAGTAATTGTTTAAAATGAGTTGTAGAATGCATAATTTAGGAAATTAAGTGCTCAAATAGGTCCAATAACTTAAAGGGGGGAAAAACATAGTTTGAAATTGTCAATGGTGACAATTTATGATGCTACTTTTAGCCCACACATTAGTGAGAGTATGAACTTATTCTCAGACACACTAAAGTAGAAAAATATATGTCAGGAGGGGTCTAAATGTGAAAATGTTGAAGATATAGGATGACTAAAGATCAAGAGGGAGTGCACAAACCCCCGAGATCTAAGATCCAATGGAAAGACAACATAAGCACAAAAGAATACACATATGTATGAAATGTAGTAAAAGAACATACATGAACATACATAATGTCAAAATGAAATACAAAAGGAGGGTATGGATAATCACGGGCTAGCAAGCTGTGTTATGCTAAGATCCACACCCAAAGGAATTCATCACTCATGAGCTAACAAAGTTTGATATTTGCTAGGTGAATCATAAATAGACGGAAATATGGGCTAGTGAAGTCCAATATTCACTAGGTGAGCCCCCAACACAAAGTAGAAAAATGAGAAGAAAACAAGGTCTGGTGAAGTTTGATATTCACTAGGTGTGTACCCATAACCATACAAAGGATTATACTCCTTGATAACTCTAATAAGGTGCTACAAAAATGCTTGAATTACTATGTCGATGCAACACTAAGTTCAACATGTGTGAATAAAGTGAAGCAAGAAACTGTAAATGTTGATGCATCACTAACTCCAATGCATGTGAACAAAGTGAAGCAAATAATGCCAATGTAAGCCCCCACCTTAAAGAAATTTCTAAACACCATGTTGTGAGAAATTTCTTTAAGGTAGAAAATTGACAAATGCCATGTGATCAGGATATGAGAGCTTATTTGGAAAGCCCTATACCAATTATATGTTTCCAAATAAAGCTACATCATTATAAAGGGTTTCCCTCAAATGTAATGCAACAAAAAAATTGAAAAATAAGGGATCCATGGTCTGTGGTCAGTATATATCTTTTCTGTAGTGATATAATAGAGCTTGCAACTGACATCATTCCCCAAATACTCGTGGAAAAATGAACACAACGGAGGAATGATACATAGAGAGAATAAATAAACTTTTAGGACAACATGGAAGAGACATAAATGTCTCAACACCTTGCATCATCCCCAAAAGGAGAACACAAGACCAAATAAAAGACATTATTAATGACATAAAGAAGAATGGAGATACAAATAGAAGAATGTCATGAAAAATTTGTTCCCCTTGTATCCTTGTGCCAACAAAGCAACAAGGGTCATCCAAAGAAAAATCACAAACACAAAGACACACCAAGCATCACAACACAAGAGATCACATTATGTGCAAGCAAACACAAAGAACACATAAAGTAAACACACCAAAGGAGTACTGTAATATGCATCCTAATCTTGCTTAGCATATATAGAAGACGAACAACTAGCCAAAGGGACTACAACAAGTGTCGTACTAGGAGCATCACCAAGTTCAACACATGGTGGGTCACTCCCATCAAGAGGATCATCATGGTTTCCCCCATCTAAATCACTTGCTCATCAATTTTAACAATTTCATCTAAATTTATTACCATGGGAGGTTTAATGATAATGTCAGTTGTATGTTCTTGTTCTATTTCTTGTTTCAATTCCATGTCTTGTTTTGGTGAAATTTGTAATTATTTTTTATTTGTTTGCATAGGTGTTTGATCTTGAGGTTGTTTTGTTGTTTTCTTCCAATTGATGAGCAATAGCATGACATATATTCCGATGCTCTTTAGCATTTTTGTTTTTGATTATGGGTAAACTAGGTTTTGATGGGGCCCTAAAACCTAGTATAGACAGGTATTACATGGACATAAAACCCAAATAAAGAGAGGGTTACATAAAGTAAAAGACACAGACCAACAATAGCCTAAACAATAGTAGTCATAAAGAGAATGACAAAACTAAATGAGCTGTACTGAATAGGATAAGAAGGGGCCTTAAACCCAATAAAAAATAGGTTTTGAAAGGGACCTAAAAACCTTAGATAAACTTGAGCATTGCCTGAATCAGCTAGGCGTCAACAAACCAATCGCTCAGAACATTCAAATATGAGCCCATTAGCAAAACCAATAATTCCAAACACCCCACCTCAATAGGTGCTTTGGGATACACAATAGAAAACTATAAGAAATCAACTTCCCTACATCACAATCTCACCTGGTAACATGAAACCAATTCCATCTCCACCTCTAAAGGAGTGAGCTCCCCTCTATTAGAGAGGATGACATGACCAACTATTCCACCATAGCCTGAAATATCTAACACCCTCAACCTCCACCTCCATAGGAGAACCACCCACCTCAATAAGAACAACAACTTAGGGAACCAAAAACCTTCACCTCCCATCTCCACCTCAAAAGGAGAGAAATCCACCTCCATAGGATATGAGGGGAAAACCAACACAACAATCAAACAAGTGACCCTAGAATCCTTTGGTAAACTCTGCACCAGGCACAAACTATGGACCAAGACAAGAATCCCAAATAATAGCCACATATCCACCTTAACATCTTTAAGATTTAAACTCATCTAGGTTTTCAAAGAAATCTTTAAAAAGTAACCTAGCCAATAGCCAATAAACATCAGCATGAAGCAAAGAAGCCATCAACATCTGGGATCTAGGATTAAAGCTTGAGAACCACCTAGCTAAAAGAAAAAGGCCAAAACTAATTTGAATAGAGTTTAAAACAGTAGGAGCCTTCAGCCAATAAACTAGCAGCAGAAAAGAACCCAAAGCAAACACCACAGCCAAGTAAAACTTTAGCAACAACCTCAAACTCAAACCACCCAGCTCCATTTTCATCTCTATAGGAATGTGAGCAGAGAACACTTCAAAAGAAGGCATGACTAAAGCAACCAGAACCAAAGAAAAAAATTGGGGTAGCAGAATAAGATTTACGTTTAGCCTAGCCAGAAACACCCCACCAAAAATAGGGGTTATTAACACGTCCTTTGGCATTTTTGTTTCTTATTGCACGTTTTTCAATTTTTGATGGGATAAGAGCAGATTTCTTGACCAATAGTATTTTTTCTTCCTTTAAGGGAGGAACTAAAGGAACCACCAAGGATTAGGAAACCACTATCTCTTTAGGTCTATACACTTACTTTGTTTCCGAAGGAACAAAAGGAATCATTCGATTATCTCTTGGTCTTTTGTATGATATAGGTGGAGGAACTCTAGCATAAATACCTTGATTACTTGGAAGGACCTTTGCTTTAGCCATGGGTTCATCCACAACTAGTGGGGGAGGAGGAACAACCATAGACCTATCATTCTCGGGAATATTGCTAAGGGATAATTTTGTTATGTTCTTTTCCTTAAAATTTTGATATGAATTAAAAAATAAATCCTCACAAGGTTTAATAGGTTCGATAGGTTGAGACTAAAATAAATCCAATGAAAAATTTCCATGGGAAGACAAAGGATTAAATCAACTATGATGCACTGTGTATATTTGATTTTTGACTGGGAACTTTATGCACTTGTGGATAATTGGCGGGACAACATTCATGGAGTGTATTCATGGGTAGCCTAGCTTCACAGGGAATTGGTATATTGTTGGGATGATAGCGAATGAGACATCTAATTGTTTTGGCCCAATTCTAAGAGGAAAAATGCTCAAACCTATTGTAGGCCGAGAAATAGCATCATGATTTTTCAACCATGCTTTTGATTATTCATAAGAATCTTGATAAAGCTCATGTGCACATACAATAACTCCTTAGTGATCACATTCTCTACACACACATGATCAATGAGTATTCCTTGTTTAGGTTTGTCATTGATACGTCCAACAATATAGAGATGACCATCAGGATCATGTATGTATGCGTCAATATGGGTGAAAGAAATGTTGGGTAACAAAGTGGTTTGGCCCTAACAAGGTTGAACATCTATGAGATTAACCATGTCTTTTAGACCATCCTCATCATCACTCTTATTGTCATCATTATCATCATCATTTTTTTCAACATTCATATCATAATTCTTAACATCACAAGCTTCACAAATTTGGACGAATGGTTTGGCAATGGATTGGTGAAAATTTGCAAGTTTTGGTTAGGTGGGGCAATAGACTTGTTCCCTTTATCATTAAAATCACCCATCCGGATGTAATTAGAATTGATTAGGTCTTGAATTTGATGTTTAAGACATATGCAATGCTTCGTATCATGTCCATGTGTGCGATGATATTAACAAAAATATTTTGGGTTAAAGCTTGAAGATAACATTTTTGTTGTACACATGTCTAATCAGAGGTAATTGGATTAATTTTTTTATCAAAATTTGTAACATGATTGAATGAAGGGATCAAATAACTGTATGAATTTTTTATCTCTTACTCTAAATTGATATGGAGTTGAACTTATGAAAAAAATTTGTGGGTCAATGTGGTTAGTTGTTTGAGGTGTGTTTATCTTGATAAAGTTATTATGTTTCTTTTTGAATGGTTGATAGTTGTTTTGAGGTACAGATTTAGATTTCTCAGTAGGAGCCGATGAAGATGCATCTTCATATTGACTGATCATATTTTGATAGTCACGAAGAGTTGTACACAAGTGTGTGAAGGATGGATATATCATCAATAAGATCTTATCTCTAATTTCAGGTTGCAAGTTCTCAATGAACACTCTTTGAACATCCACATCAAGAAGAGTAAGATTGATTTGAGTATAGTGACTGATATTGTCCAAGTTTTTCACTTTTTCATGTTTTCCTTGTTTTCACCTCACTAAATCAGTTAATGTAATTTGTTGACCTATCTTTTCTTGGAAATGTTGTAGGAATCCATCAAGTTCATTGAATTAATGAATCAAATTATTCGACAATGAGCAAAACCATTCCAAGGTCATTTCTTTCAATGACTTACGAAATATTTTATCTAGGAGCTTATCTTCAAAGATGAAGTCACTACACAATGACATATAATCCAATATGTGACTATTAGGATCTCCTTTACCATTATACTTCTCAAACCTAGGAATCTTTGTGTTTAGTGGCATGGTTGTTTTCAAATTTTCAAGTGACAAAGGGATCTTTTTGACATATTGTGATAGTTTTTCATTTTGAGCTTGGTTCAATGTTGAAATTTGTTGTTGGAGTGAGGTTACATTTGCAAAATTTGATTGATGACCGAGCCATTGCTTGACATGTTTTGGGATTGTGGTGTGTAAGTGTTTGGTGGACTACTATGTTGCAAATTTATGAAGAGGGTGAAATTTGAGAGGTCATATGTGATATCATAAAGTTATAAGGATGCCCACTAGAGAACCCTATTGGAGTTATGTCATTTTTTGGTTGTATCATTGATGCTATGGATGGAAATATATATTAGGAATAGAAGGTATAGTTGTAGGGAGAGATATTTGACTTCCTCCTTGGCTTTGTGTGTATCCAAAAGCTTGAGCGCAACTAGCCATTATAGGAATACGTGTATCCACAATATAGGCTAGGCTACACAACACCTCTAATCCTTGGGAACCATTGTTTAGTTTCCTTAAGTTGTCTACTATAGGAACTATTTGTCTAGCTAAGGATTTAGTGCTTAGGTATTCTTGCAATCCGTCTAAGTCTTTGTCTAATTGTTTCAGTTTATATTCAGAAACATGCACAACAACAATCTCAACATTCATAAAGGTACTTTTTTGTGAAGTTGTCATTGGTATGGTAGGATTAGGGATCAAATCCAAAATGGGAATGGTATTAGAAATATCTTGTGTGAAATAGTTGGAAAACTCAAGATCCACAACGGGTGTAACAACAGTGCAAGATATCATAAGTCTACAACTATGTCTCACCAAAGTATTGGCAATAGGACATTGGGTCATGAAACTCATACAAGTTTTAAAACACTAAGTGTGCCCACTATGAACACTAAATTTCCAAACAGTCATAGTAAAACATTCAAAAATAAAAATCATAGAGCAAAACAAAATAAGGAACACAGAGACAAATGTCTAACATAAATTTGAGCCAAAAAAGGTAGGACTAGGGCATCCAGGGTGCCTATGTCTTGGAAAGGGTTTTGAAATATTAAAATTTTGGTTGTTTGTAATACTAATTAAGGTTTATGTTTCTATGTGCAAAAAATTCTAACAATGAATTTTTTTCCAGAATTTGCTCAATTAATGATAATGTAATTCAAAATGCAAGTGTGCAGGAATGTTGAAAATGCTTGAACCATAAATGATAATTGTAAATACGATTTCAAGATCTAAGATGCAAAAATTAATTGATTCTAATATTCTAAATCTGAAAATGATGACATGAATAGCATTTTTGAAAGAAAATAATGTGATTTTTTACTTTTTAGCTAAATGCAAGATTCCTAAATGCATGCAATGACACTTTCAATTTTTTGTTTTTAGATTTTAAATGACTTAATGCAGATTCGTAAATCAAACTGGAATGTAGATCTGAGATGTAATGACTAAAATTAACCCTATTGCAACCTATGGTGCAATATGATATGCAATTTTTTTGAATTTGTATAATTTTTTATGATGCAAAAATGAATGCCTAATTGAAAATTGTAAAATAGTGTACAATATTAAACCCTACATATAGGTTCAATTTCTTTAGATTTCAAAAGGTATGTAATGTTAACATGTCAGGTTCACTAAAATAAAATGTAGGGAAAGGGAAACCTTAGAGTTTGAACACGTTTCCCTAATTTCATTGGAAAAGTGTGTGCAATGGGATGTGAAGGGATGTTATGGGGGTTTGATTAAATTTGGACAAGGTATATGATTGACTTACAACATGAAAGGTGAGTCAACTTGCCCTTAACCAAATATGAAAGTGACCTAAGGATGAAATACAATGATTCAACTAACCTAATGATGCAAATTATTGTTCGAATGCAAATACAAAAGATATGAGAAATCACAAATAGAAACAGACTACGGGAAAGGACTAAGCAAGACACCGTGCATTTGTGATATAAATTGGAGCTGAAAAATGAGGATATAGGCATCCTAGGTGCCATTTTCTTTGTAAGGATAATTCATATATGTTTTCACAATCCTTTGGTGTTGGATCAAAGCTTTTGTTTCCCACTTGTCGCACTATCGGATCATAGTCGGATAATTCTATAACTGAGTTTTTGTGAGTTGTCAAGATGGAGAGTTTTAATTGCAACAATGAATAATTGATCTTAAAACTTCCTGCAATCTTCTTTAGACCTAAAACTTGCACATTCAAAGAGAGAAGAAATGTTGGGCCATTTAGGGGCTTGCCTTGGTCAAACCCCGTGTTAGTGTTTGCACTTCCAAAATGGAAATACCAATGATAAATGGATAAATAATAAGAAGGAATGATGAAATTCACTAAGTGTTGCAACTCACCACCCTTCAATGGATTCCTTGAAGGACTAAAGTCATACACATATCCTCAAGACTAGGATCTTGCATGCTTGATTTTATTGATTTTCTTAAATTGCTTGGAGACCTATAAGGATTAGTCTTCACAAACAATATAAAAAAATAAACATGAACACACTCATATACATCTTGACATGATGTTTGAATCTTGAATTGTTGCAATAAATATCTGAAATGCTTCTCTTGACTTGTTGGATAATACTCTTGACAATAATTATTGCTCTTGATTCTTGATACTTTCACTTAGTTTTCAAATGATTCAATAAATTTGTATTTATATGCTATTATTCTTATTTCCCAAAAATTAAATCTTGGCAATCAACTTTAGATATTTGGATTTCAAAAAACAAAATGTTGACACCAACATATTTGAATTTGGAGCCAAAATAGGGGGAAATAGGTGCCCTAGGTGCTAGTGTCCTAGGCCTATTTTTTGAAACTTAAGGAGTCGAGGAGAAAGTATTAAATGAGAGCATTTGTTTTATGCTTGCAAATTGTCAGTAATTATTTAAAATGCATTGTGGAATGCTTAATTTAGGAAATTAAGTGTTCAATTAGGTCCAATATCTTAAAGGGGAGCAAAACATAGTGTGAAATTGTCAAGGGTGATAATTTACAATGCTAAATATGCATGCATACATATGTAGGCATGCCTGCATGCATGCATGCATGTATGCATGTATGTATGTATGTATGTATGTATGTATGTATGTATATGCATGTATGTATGTATACATACATATATATGTAAGTATGTATGTATATATATATAGATACACACACATATATATATATATGTATATACATATGTATATACATATATATACATATACATATATACATATACATATACATATACATATACATATACATATACATATGCATATACATATATATATATATATATATATACATATACATATATATGTATACTTACATATATACACACACACATATATAATATAATATAAGCTCAAAAATAGTTCCTATAGTGTGCAAATGCATACCAAAAATGCAAAAAAAAAAATCTATTTTTTCCATAAAATGAGACTCAACACAAAAAAATAAGATCAATCACATATTGATTACAATTCTAGTTGCACCTTAGTTTTGAGAAAAAATGCACACAAAATCCCTAATGACTAGCTCAAGAAATATCGCAAACCAAAATGAAAATGTAAGATGATGCCTTCTAATGCCTTCCCCATTTATTTCCCATAGGAAAATGCCCAGATCTTTCCCTTTTCATTGCCTTCACTACAATTGGATTATTAATGTCACAAATTCCCACTATAACTCCTTTTCTCCATGCTTGCTATGTGGCATAAATGCCAAAAAATAATAATCTAATTTGGTCCTTCAAACTCATGACTTCCACCATTTCCTCATGGTTCAAATCAAGGTATAAACCCCTTATGGTTATTTCTAAAATATTATTATGTTAGATAAAAAATCATTTCAAAAAATTAAAGTTCAATAAAATTTAAATCATATTCCCCTTGAAACCCTATGAGCTCAATCTAGAAAATAAAGATTGCAATTCAAGTTAATCAAGCATGTAAAAAATAAACTTAAACCTATTTATCATATAATGTAAATGTACAAAGATACTTGTGTGCAATGTTTTTGTCTATTCTAAAATGCAAGTGAAATCATGCAAAAAGACCAAAAACAAAAGCATAACACTTAGATTGGGCTATAGATGAAACTCAAACTTAGAAATGAAAATAAAACTAATTTTTACATTGTTTGAGCTTGATTACTTTATTTTTCCCTTGATGACGGTTGATTTGTACGCTCCTAGACCGATTTTGGCAGCATAACGACTTGTTTTTGCTTGTTTTTGCTTGTTTTTTGATGCAAAGTGGATGTAGATGATAGTGGATGCAAGATTGGCTATGAAGATTGTGAGAGAGCTTGAGAGCATGAATTTTTTGATGAATGAAGTGTTAG
Source organism: Sequoia sempervirens (assembly GCA_007258455.2). Classification (NCBI taxonomy): domain Eukaryota; kingdom Viridiplantae; phylum Streptophyta; class Pinopsida; order Cupressales; family Cupressaceae; genus Sequoia; species Sequoia sempervirens. Next base: position 25,728 of record VDFB02320077.1, on the reverse strand, counting down.
AATGAAAAAATGATTTTTTTAGTCATTTAGCCAAGGGAGAAGGGAATGCATGGTGGAGATTGAAAGAGGAGAGGAGATCAAGGGTTGAGGCATCTCAACCTACAAGATGATGACACTTGTCATCATGTGGATGCATGAGACAAGAGGGTTGACTAAAAGAATTAAAATTTTATTTTTTAATGCGCATGGAAAGGATAAAAGGAATTAAAAATTCCTTAGGGACACAGGGAGAATAAAAAGGAATTTAATATTCCTTGGGGAAAGGGAAGAGGAATTAAAAATTCCTCTAGAAACCTTGGATAAATAAATGGAATTTAAAATTCCATTGGAAAGGACATAGGGATTGTAAAATGGAATTAAAAATTCCATGAAGGGTGTTGGAAGAATAAAATGGAATTAAAAATTCCATTGGGATGTGGGTAGTATATAATAAGGGGGTTGACCATGGGAATATTTAATAGGGGGTTGACCATGGGAATTGAACTAGGATAATTAATCAATGATTAGGACGTGCAAGTGAAGGATTAGGCAGATGATTACGTGGGTAATGAGGGTTAATGATCCACTTGCATACTATGGAGGATGTGACACCTCCTAATCATGGATTAGGAGTGTGCACATCCCTAACCAAGGATTATGCAAATTAATCATGATTAGAAGAAGGTTATGGAGGATTTGACATTTATTTAATTTTTTGGAGGAAAGGGATAAGTGATTAGAGTAAATAATTAAAGATAATTATTTACATTAGGCTATTATTTAAAGATGATAGAAGAAATAGATTAAGATGAAGGGATAAGGGATAATGAATTTTAATTAAATAATAAAGTATTATTTAATTAATATAGAGGATATGAAATTGATCGAATTAGGGGTAAATTGACCAATCGAAAGTGGTCAATTTTCATTGTCTACAATACCAACTCATGATGACACTCAAGTATGCCACTACATGCTTATAATACATCATCATATAGTCTTATTGCAAATTTGTGCTAGTGTGTGGGTTCTCAGATAACATGGTTCAACTGTCTTGTGTTGTTAGATCTACCTTCTTCTCCCTAATCATATTCTCCCTCAACATGCAAGAGGGAGGAAAATTAACTTGCATACTCCTTGTGTCAACAAACGACAATTAGTCCATATCTATATCAAAAATCATAAGATCATAAAATAAGCAAGATAACAACTACATTTGATTTAGAAATGTCAACCATTCTATAATGAAAAACATGGGCAAATATTATGTATAACTAGCAATCATATTAAATCAACAATTATTTCATGGAGACAATGAAATATCAAACTTTCATAGTATCATTTAAAACATTGAATACACACATCTTAATCAATTAATTAATCATTAAAAAATCCATAATAATTGATTAAAAATGGAATACAATAGAAGATTCACATACCTCAAAATGCATGTCTTGAACTATTGACTTAATCCTAAGATTTAACTAAGGTGGATATTAGAAACACTCCTCAAGCATTCATTTTTTCGTAGGAAAATATTATAGATTTGGATCAACATTTTATAAAGGACACAACCATGTGAAGAAAAATAGTAATGCTCTCCCAAGGACATTATTGCCCCCTAGTGGAGACTACCACATCCAATGGAATACTCTTATACCTTAAAAGCAAATATAACCATAATTCAATAACCTCTTATCATCTTCTCAATATTCTATGCCTTCTACAATTACTAAATCAAATAAATTGTCTCTAACTATTCTCTTTTCAATTTTTAATTTATTTATTAAAATTAAATTTGAAATAAATTTAGATGTTTTATTTAACAAGACTCGTTACACACTATGCAACAAAATAAGGGAAAACGATCCTATTTTTTAAATATGGTCAACATAAGTTATCAAATTTATTTGAAATACCTAATAAAATAATAAACCCCTCCTTTTTTAAGACTATTTTCTAACCTACACATGGAACACCAAGATATGCATCTAGGTGGTCCACTACCACTACCAACTAACCTCCCTAGCGAAATCATTCATACAAGAAACAAGACAAAAGCAAAGGGTTAAGGGACTAAAAAGTCTCTCTGCACGTGACTTGGAGAGCCCAAATGTTAATTGATTAACTAGGTAAAAGGGGGGTCCCAAAAATATCATTGCCCCTTCAAAAACAGAAAGAATAAGTACCATGGAACAGGGACCACCCCACAAATCCCTAGCTTCAGCAGCCCGGCGAGGATAACGATATTTGCTTTATTTAGGTGTCCAACATCCCACAATTTCAATTTGCTTGTGAAAATGAAAATCTCTTGGGCGGCCGGGTCTGTTCGTACTGTTACCCCTCTGAAGATTGGAGGTCCCGGGATGAATTCTCCTTGCAGTCTCACACCCCCCCAGAGCCCCTCCTCTGCCCCTCTTTCATCCAATCGTCACAGCGACAACAGGGCAGTGAGAGCTTCAGCCACCTTTAATGGCAGTAGCACACAGCAAGAGAGGAGGGATAGAGAGAAAAAGAATCATTATGCCCTGTTGGGTGTCCCCTATGATGCCTCCCATGAGGATATTAGAATTGCATACAGAAGATTGGCTCTGCAATTCCACCCTGACGTGGTGCCGCTGCAGCAGATGGAGTGTGCGACCATGAATTTTTCTCAGATAAATGGGGCCTATGACACGCTCTCCGACCCCCACAAGAGAAGATCGTACGATGAGGCTCTTCAACTGGTTCCGCCCAAAGTATTTACTGGCAGGCCTGCAAAGGGGTTTTCGTCCCCTGTTAGAAATTCAAGGGGAAAGAATTGGGAAACAGATCAGTGTTGGTGCTGATTACGGACAGGGGTTATATAGATGGTTTTGTACCAAATTGGGTATCGCAAGCCTGGGATGTCAATTCAAGAAATCAGCTTTGCCCAGAGATTTGTATCGTTTAAGGGCTTTCGTTTGAGTAAAACTTGTATAGAATCCATACTAATGGTTTCTTGCTCTGAAGCTCCTGCCATGGTGAATTATGAATGTAGAACATGAAGGGCGGAGAGTCCAAGGTGTAATATAATGTCTGGCTTTATAAATATATATTTCCATGTCTAGAGGTCTCTCAATTTTTGGAAATGAGTCACAGTTTTTAATGGCTTTGTTTTCTTCTTCTTTTTAATACATTTACAGTTCCCATGTATAAATTTATATCTGTGAATATATTTCATAGAAAAGAATTTTAGCATTAATGAGATCAGAGATCTTTATGAGACAGTAAAATAGAGTAGAATAAAAGAATTTTAGCATTCACGTGGACAGAGAGTTTATGAGACAGTAGATCCTGTCATTCTAATAGAATAGAATAGAAGAAGTTTAACATTCATGGGTCAAAACTAGTTTATGAGACAGCAGATCCTGTCATTCTAGTTTATGAGGTCAGAAATAGTTTATAGGTGAGAGACAGCTTATGGGACACCAGGTCCTGTCATTCTAAAAGAATAAAATAGAATAGAAGAATTTTAACATTCATGAGGTGAGAGATAGTTTATAGGTGAGACAGTTTATGGGACATCAGATCCTGTCATTCTAATAGAATAGAAGAATTTTAACATTCACGACATCAAAGATAATTTATTGGACAGCAGATCCTGTCATTCTAACTTTTAAATTTGTTATACAACTGTTAAGAAACCTAATGATGAGCCCCTGTTTTTCAACCATCTTCCAACAAATCTTATAATGAAATATCTACAAAAACGTCTACATATTTGACTAAACACAAATTACCAAAAAAATCATAACTGATATACAACTCTTAATTGTTTTTAAAGGTCTAAAGGCATATATGTCGAGCAATGTCTATGCAGCCCTCAAAACGTCCATTTGATCATATTTATTAATTAATTAAAAATAAAGATGCAATATATCAAGACTAAAAAGGACACCAATTTTGGATATGAGATGGTCTGTGGCATTTCACATGTCCCTCTACCATATCAGACCCCTGTCCTAAAAGTCTTGTAGGGATTGTAGTGTGCGTGGGCTTGCTTGTTGGTAGGTGTACCCTCAACCTTCAAAAGAGTTTTTTAATTTTTTCCGAAGTGCCTGTACTGGCCCATATAAGTGCCTGTAAGTGGCGTGGGAACAAATCTAAATTTTGTCCATTTTCCAGTTTGTACTGCGGGTATTCCACCCTCCTCTCCCAACCAGTTTTCTGTTCAGGGCAGTGCATTGGCAGAATCAGGGAAATTGCTATCTGTTGGGAAGTGGAGGGAGCTCTCCACAGCAGCTTTGGAGTGGGTCATATATAATTACTCTTTTGCCCCATATAGATTCAGCCTATCCCGAATAAGGGATACACAGTGCTCCCATATACCGCCCTCTTCTTGTGATACAACTGAGGATTCTCCATTGCCGCCTTCTACCTCCTGCAGGAGACTAAGAGTTGTGCCACTTATATAACACTCTCAATAGGATCTATCTCTTATCCTATTTATTTCTGCAGACATGGAATAAGCTCCATCACTCTTCTTCTATGAAAAAATAATACCAGAAATTTAAGATGAAAGGTACAAGGTTTAAAAGATCAAACTACTAAAGCTTCCTATTATTTTTGGTGTGCTCTCTTTGTTTTTCTGGATACTGTCTTTCTGTTCGTTGTCCAGTTATTTCTGGGCTTTCTATGTTGACTGCTGTCTTTTTCTGACAGCATCTTTGTCTTTGCTTTCTTCCTGTTTTCTCCTGTAAAGCTTTCTTCAGCTTCTACTAAATGTAATATCTTATTTTTAATATGATATTATGTATTATCAAACTAGTGGATGTATTTTTTTTTTTTAATTATTTTTAACAATTAGATATATTGATTTGGGGAGAGAATTTTTCATAGGACACAATATTTCCCACATTTTGGGGGAGGGGGGTTTGATAGCCCATAAAAATAAGCCTATCGGTTAAAATGATCCACCATAAAATTGTATTAGTAAAGGAATAGGTTAAGATATGAAAAGGTAAAAGTACATTTATATTTTTCTCTTTTAAAAGTCTTTAATCTATGATTATAAAATGTAATAAAATATGAAATTTAAAATTAAAGAAAGATAAAAGGCTATTTGTAAAATATAAAGAAAATATAAGGTTTAGAAAATTTAGGCAATAGTGTGTTAGGATATAAATACAGCTATGCATTATTTAAAATATTTTATTTTATTTTGTTTGTTTCTTGGTGGTTTTTAATAGCATTCCAGTCATCATGTGTTTCATCACATTTGCATATTTTATCTCGCTGTTGGGAATTCATGTTCTACATTAAACCTACAATGTTGTATCTAATTTCTAGGAGATTATGATCACTACAAAGTTATATTTCATTTTTTGACTTATTATTAAGCATAACATAGTAACATCTACTTACACTATTTGAGGCTAGCAACACCTTTATGAAACATGCAGCAACAAAGGACTACATTTCTAGATCGAGTGGACTCAAGAGAGCTTATAGTATGAACCACATTAAAATTTATTGATCCATTATTATTGCTTTCATTCCAAAAGATTCATTCACACGTTTAACCAACTACATGTTATTTGCATCAAGTTTTGCATCTCCTTGTGGCCAACTGAGATCATGCTTAAGACTAGAAGACGCTATATACACATCTCTCATAATCATTTGAAATGAAGATAATTGGAAAATTCCTAGCTTGACATTGACATTGTATTGTAATATTATTCAAGTTTTATAATTTGTACATAGTGTGCCCATTTGTAATCAAATGGTTGAGGTCTAGCATGTTAGTACCCTATTGCAACGTATTGTAATTTTATTGTAAATGTGAATGAATAAGATTGTATTGTTGTTTTATTGTTTCATTGAGTTATGTTGTGTAATTGTTTATTAGACTACATGGTTGAACAATCCTTCATCCATGACTACATCAAGTGGTATTAGAGCAACTTTAAAATATGAGGTTGGTAAATTAAGGCATATCAACAAAAGCTAACACATAGTTAGTTCCAATCAAAGAGTGTTGGGTAATATTCTTGAGACTTGAATAGGTTGTAAACAGATTGTTGAATTTGAGGTAATCTACAAGAAGCTTGTAAATAGAGTATTGACTATGAAACAATTTCTAGGAGTGGTTGTGGATAAACCATTGAATTTGAGGCACTTTACATAAGATCTAAGATGCCTCCACAAAGAGGACAAGGTATTGTTAATGTTACTAGATAGATGGAAGAAATATTTGAGAGGATGAAGGTAATGAGGATTTGAATGGATACTTCTGCATAAGATTGCAAAAGAAATCCTACCCTAAAATTGATGAGAGTGACGAGGAACAAGAAGCTATCCCTATCTAGAAAAATGAAGTGAAGAAAAAGACAAGAAAGGGTGTTGAAAGTAATATGAAGTATTGATAAGAAGACTAGAGCAGACATTCCAAATTACTTTGGTAGTTTAAATTGTGAAGAAGTGATAGATTAGATAATTGATATAGAAGATTATTTTGAGTATAAAAATATTGATGCCATGAATAGGGGAAAAATTACTATCACTAAGTTGATAGGTCATGGTGTCATTTGGTGGAAGGAAATTCAAATAGAAATAAATAGAAAGGGAAAACACAATATTGGGAAATGGGATAGAACAACGAAAAGGCTAAAAGCTAAGTTCATTCTTACAAAAATTTATTTAGAATTGTTGAAGGAATTGCAAAACTTGAGGTAGAAGGATATTATTGTGAAAAAACATGCCAAGGAGCACTATAGGCTAACAACTAGATTAGGACATCATGCTAGAGTGGAGAAAGTGGCAAAATACATCAATGGTTTGAGAGGATCATTTAGGAAGAGTTGAGTATGTTGAATACCCAAATAGTGGAGGAAGCATATTAGTTATCCCTAATCACAAAAAAGAAATTGAACATAAGAATTGAAGATAGAATAAATGAGAAAAGAGAAAGTGAGGAAGATTACAAAGAGAAAATTATCAATGCAGCAATAGAAGATCATATATCAAATATTTTAAGTGTGGTATTTCATACTATGATGAAGGAAGTGGTAGTAGTTCCTAACACAAAGAAAAATGAAAAAATCATACTATAGTGACAAAACTAATAAATATTAAAGGGATAGAGGGAGAGACAATGAAGGCAATGGAATAAATTTTAGAGGAGTTTATTTAAAGTGTGGAGAGGAAGGATATCAAGAATTGGAATGCTCCCAAGGTTAGGAAAACCCTAACAAAATCACAAAAGAGAAAGAAAGAGTTGCACATGTTGATGAGGAAACTAACATATCATAAAATTCTAAAAATAAACTAGAGTTCAAGGTGAGTCTCTTGTCATTAGAAGAGTTCTATTAAAATATAAGGGTGAAGAAGAACCAATACAAAGGAATAAATGTTTAAGACAATATGCAAATCAAGAGGTAAGTTTTATAAATTTTTCATTGATAATGGTAGTATTCATAATATACTGTATGAATAAATGGTTGATAAATTTGAAGCTAAGAAGGTTAGAACACCCTAGACCATATAGGATTGTTTGGTTGCAAAATGAGCATAAAAAGTATTGGTGAAAAAGTAATGGTTGGTCAAACTCAAAATAGGTTCATCTTATGATTATTTTTTGTGTGATACAATGATAATGGATAGGTATATGACTTTTGTTGTTGGGGAGGCCATGAAAATTTGATAGGAGTGTTATGTATGATGGGAGAGAAAATAATTGTACTACAATTAGGAATGGTAAAAGACATAGGTTGATTCCATTAAAGGTTCAAAGAGAAGAACAAGTTTGCAATAGTCTTAGAAGTTTTTTAGTAGATGGTAAATTTTTCTCAGATGGTTTGATACATTATATATGTGTTTTTTATTCATTTTAAGATATATAATACTAGAAGTACAATAGATACCATTAGAAATGAAGAGAAGATACCATATAAGAAAATTTTAGAACTATTGACAAAGTATAAGGATATTATATAAGACAGTATGCTATGAAATAGATAACCACCATTTAGGAGTATCAATCATCTCATGGACCTAATACCAAGAGAAAGCTTACCAAATAAGGCAACACATAGGATGAAACTAGTAGAAAATGAAGAATTTAATCGATAGATGTAGGAATTGTTAAGGAAATGATTGATCAAAGAGAGTTTGAATCAAAAACACAAAAATCTTCCCTACTTACATCTCCTTTGAAATGGCATTCCAAAAATACTCAGGGTAGAGTTCAATTTGGTGAAACACAATCACATTTTGCTCAAGAAATTCATAGTTTTCCTCTCCTTGCTACAACTATGAATGGACAATGAAACCTTTTTTTTTTTGCTTTTATGACACAAAAATGATAGTCCAATTTTATGTCTTACAAAATATGATCCAACTTTATAAACCACATAACACAATCATGTTATGAATTGGTATTTGTCAAGCCATAACATTACCATGTTAGTTAAACACCCAACACCCAACAATGATGATGCATGGTTAGATGAGATATGTCAAGTTAAATATGGTTTGAACTTGTGTTATATATACTATGAGACCTCTTTCTTAATTTTAAGTTAATAATAATGATATTAGACAACTGTAAATTTGATGGTCTTTCTTATTTATCATTATCAGATATTTTATTATAAAAAGGTTTTGGTGAGTGAATATGAATAACATAGAATGAATATTTGTAACTTAACAAATGAAATAGAATATCAATAGGTGTATTTTAATTTATGGTTTTCAAATCCATAGAGTTCTAGTTGGAATTGTGCATTTTTCTATTCAATTCAAGTAATTTGTTAGGGCTTTGCAAGTTGATTTAGTGGGAAGAGATTAAATAATTGGTAATTTGATAGGGGCATTAATGCACTAATTATTTAGGATATGTTCTCATTTAATTGACCTATAATACCTTGATGAATTACTCATTGAACAAAAATTCTCACAAGTTTTGACAAGAGCTTTCCAAGTATGAAAATTATAAATTGAAATACGAAGTTAACAATATCCTAGTCCATTTGTTAAAATTAGAAATATCCATTTTATGCTCTTCATACTCACACACCAAAAACTATTTATAATAAAATCTTTGATAATGATAAATAAGAGAGACCAATGAATCTCACATGTAAACAACTAGTGCATTGACTATCATGCTAGCATTTATTGTTGATTGATTTAATGCAAGGAACTTCTAAGTTACCTATGTATTTTTTAGTAAGACATTTACAAATGGTGATTTTTTGCAAAGATTTGCCTAATTAACAAAACATGTCATACGTCTATAAAATTATGCCTAGTTTTTTATTTTTTGTTATTTTCATCTTCAAAAGTGTGAATGGATTTTGAATGATTGAACTATCAAAAATCGAATTATCCACATGAAAGTCTCTATGGCCTTAAAGGCCTTAATTTGGACTTGTTGGCAAGGGCTCCATCCCTTAACCTTACCTTGCATCATGATAGAGAAAGTGTTTGGGCACTAGAACTAAATCCTACAAGGGGTGTTTTCCCTTAACTTTGCTAAGGGTTGTCACCTTCATATCCTTGCTCTAATTTTTAAAAGAAAAACATAAAAAATTACTTTGAGATGTATCAGATGGAGAAATATTTTTTTCCTTTATTTGGATTGAAATAAAAATAACATTTTCTTATATTTTTTTATTTTATTATTAATTTTTTTTTGTCTCTTAAGCAATTAAATTTCACTTGTACTTTCGGTTTGTTGAGTAATACTACTATGATAAAAATAGATTTGCATATTCTCTAAATTCATTCTTTAAGTGTTTCATACATTATTTAAATATGTTCTATATATTTATACAATTTTTATTTATGAATTTTTTCTTAAATCTTTTAGACCATCAAATTTTTACTAGATCAACAATAATTTTGAATTTGAAAACTTGTATAGATAATATTTTTATGTTTACCTCTTTGAATTAAATATTAAGTCAATACATTCAATAATGTAGTGTCCCAACAAAATGTATTTTTCTTTCTTTTTTTTGTTGTTGCCAATCTATGTGTATGCCAATTATTTATTAACTTTTTACAACTAGAGACAAGCATGTTTATCACCTACACTTTATTAAATTTACTGACATCCTTTTGCAATTGAAAGGATGATCCTGACCGTACAATCATAAAGTGAAAACGACGTGGAGTATATGAAGGGTAGATCTGATTTGGGTTCTAGAAGGATTCCTTGGCCAACCCTTTTAAGACGTTAAACGACAAGAATGAACAAATCGACTCATTATTCAACGATTCCACTTGAGAGACAAAGAGGTTTTCCATTCCCTAATAATAAGTGCGTTATTTTCTCCTTTTTAGGGACACGTGGCGTCCACCACACGTAACATTTTAACAAACTAAATTAAGCCCTAAGAATGCCGTGGTGAATTAAAACTCCTATAAACGGACAGAATAATGACGTACGGCATTGTGTGCATGCACTCCAAGCACTTCGGAATGAAACAACTTGGAGTGCTTGGTTATTTGAGCCCTTTAGCAAAAAAATCATTTTGTAAATAAAAATAAACAGTTAATAATTAATTGTTTTTTTGAAATAGGTATTTATACTAATGAAAGTTTTTGAAAATATATTATAACCTAAAAGTGTGGGTGGAGATAATTATACTTCATAAAGAGAGATAATTATACTTCATAAAGAGTCTTAAACATCATATCAAACAGAAATGAACTTGTTCAGTAGCAAGAGCTGGAGCATTAGTAATAAAGGGTGCATCATGATCATCTAGTTTCCATGTATCCTAATTATTTAGCTCATCGGGAATGGGCTTCTAAGTAGTAAGAGTACCATTAGGATTATCATTATTAGCTTGCACTTCCTCAAGGGGTTGACTAGCAATCATGGGAGGAGAGAGCCAAAGTGAGACAAGGGAATTTGTCATTATTGGACCAATGAGGAGCTCCTTTGGAGTGATGCGAAGGAGAGGCTAAACGTTGGCAAGAGGGTTGAGACCATCCATGAGCATTGTGAGCACGAACTATATGCTAGGAAGCATCATGCTAATGAGATGGCTAACTATGACCATGTTAATGAGGGCAAATCAACAACATTCTAGCAACCATACAAGGAGCATTCCCCAATGATTGAGAAGAACTTGTAGGCATGTCACTTCAAGTGCAACTTTATTAGCTTGCACTTCTATCTAGATCAACATATTATAAAATATCATAGATGTAGAATACAAAGAGAATTTATATCAAGAATACATCTACAAAAATGTGCAAAATTCTTATCTTTCCAAATATTAAATAGGATCTCCGCTCTACAAGAATACCATATTTGATTGAATTTCATAAGGATTCTAGGCCAATCTCTGAGGAGAATCATATGCCAAGAAAAAGGCTTTGGTCTAAAAATCCTTGAAAAATTAAGGAATCTAATGCTAGGTTGCTCGAGCGCTAGGACAAAACCAGAAGAGATGCTTGATAGTTTCTTGATCCCTACAAAATGGCAACAAGGATTAGAAACTATTAAATGAAACAATTTGGAGCCAATACGAAGACCTTGGTAAACAATGCACTAAGCAAATTAGAAAGCTTCAACTCAATAATACCTCACCAAATGGTTTGAAACCTACACTGTCAAGTACCTATTAAGATTGAAGAGCTCATCTAGCATTAGTCTTGTGCATCGTATGTAAATGTGGAAAAAGTTGAGCATAACCTTTGAAAGGTTTATAGTAATGATATGGTGTGTCAAGATACCATTTCCAATCTTTTTGCTAAGGTCTAAAAATTTAAAGTCCAGTTTTGTGCAACACATCTATAGGAATGGAAGCAACAACAATCTGATATGACTCATGATCCTTATTAGTGAGTTTGTACTTCAATTTGGTTGTAATCCAAGAAAGAATATATCTAGTAGTTTTGGAAAAGAATATGTGGGAGTCTTTATATCTTAATTATCAAATTTTAAAGCATTAACACAAGGAACTTAAACTATATATTTATCTTGGAAAGTGATCATATTAGACCACTAGACAAGCTACTCATTTATGAGAATTTGCCTATCTTGATCCATATTCATTCCATTAGAGTCATGGTTTAATAGCCTCCTTGGATTTCTATATATTCTTCACCTTAAAGGTCCCTTCGATTTGGACAAGCTCCTACATAATGAGAATGGTACAAAGGCCAATATGCTCCAAGCCTTGTGCCTAGTTGTCACACCAATTGAAATACAATGACAATATATGACTTTCCAAGATTTGTTGACATCAAGGGTACAAATAATTCATTTAGCACATAAGACTAGTTTTGACACTAGATATCAATGAGATCTAGGCCTCCAAAGTCACGATCGAGCCAAAACAATTCCCATGCAACTCAGTGGAAGCCTTTAACCTAGTTAGATGAAGCTTAGATTAAAAAATATCCTATGTAAGAGATTTTCTAGCTTTTGATAGGAAGTTTTTGAAGGAATCCAACATGAAGAATAGTAGAAATGGGTAGCCACTAAAACTTTGAACAAACCTAAAATCTATCTACAAGGGACATTCTCTTAGTGATCCTTCCATAGCTTGTAGATGGTGAAGCCTAGGAAGCAAAGAGAATGCTAATGAACCTAAAAATCTCTCCATGATCAATCCACTTCCAACCATAGGAATCAAGCCAAGCCAATTTAGGAAAGAAGTATTTCCTTTAACATTGAGTCTTTTGCCATTGAATACTCGAACCAAAGGAAAGGAAAAAGGTATTTATACGCTAAAGTGCCTAATTGGCATTATCTTCATCCTCCACAAGAGTGAGGAAAGAATCATCAATAAAATGACTACTCACAATTTGTTGAGAGGAATAAAAGAGAGTGATACCTTTAACTAGGTTTTGTGAAATAACATGAGCCAAAGATAGCTAAAGTGTTTAATAGAAAGAACATATAAGGTAAGAGCAAGATGTCATCCTTGCCAAATGGAACAAAAAATCCCCAAAGAAGAAGATTGGTTACCACTAGTGATGATGTAGGCTAAAACATCAACAAAAAATTTCAATAGATCTCAAAAAAATTGGGCCAAACCCTAAATCTTAGAGCATGAAAAGAATGAAAGGCCATTATAGAGAGGTGGAGGATCTATGTTTTGTCTACTACATAGTCAACTTGAGAGTATCAAGGCAGAAAAGTAGACTTTCCTCAGACGAGTAGGTATGTGGTGGATATTTATTTTACCTAAGAGGTATTTCTATCCAATCATGTTGATGATACTTATGGAGAGGTGGAACACTCATACATCTACTCTCCATCTCCCAATAAGTGAGATGATAGTTAAACTGATAGATGTATATCACATCTTGATATTGCATGTTTTCAGAGAGAGATTCATGATTGAGGAGGACTCACCACTAGCCAAAATGTAGGAGGCACAATGTTACACACCGGGTTGGATCATCACAACAGACACTATTGGGCACATATACATCAAATTGCTCAAGTAAGGACCAATGCCCATACCTTTAGACAGACAAATATTGATTTCCAATGTGGCTATGAGAGTGTTCATAAATGGTTCAGGCACACACCTTCATGGGGTCCTTGTTCACACTATTAGGGCCATGGACGAGAGAGAGACTCGTTTGCATGGGGATGAAGTATGCTTACCCATTTATATCATGATCTTGATTGATTCATGCATAATGAGGGTATGAGACTCATGAAGTGGATATTCCTACATGTATGGGCCTTCGATCACATCACTTGCACAAGACCTACTAGATAACTAGTGCAGATCTCCCTAGACATGTCGAGAGCATATGCATACCCACTTGTCCAAGACTAAAGATTTAGTGATGTAGTATTCTAGAGACAGACTTTTGATCGATTGTAGAGTGCAAATATAGTATGGTGTCCTTATAGAGGCATAAGAGTATGGCCAAGCATGGTGATACAAATGGCTCATATGTAGCGAGATCATCTCCTAGTCAGTTGATACGACCAAATTATCATGTTGTTTTACTAAAGTGTATTATGAGATAGTTTTCCTTGGGGTAAGTGCACAAAGTTGTGGTCCACAAAAAGGGATCTTATGATACCACTTTTTTTCTTAAATCAGCAAAGTCCAATGTTCGACGAGAAAATGAAGATAGTTACACTCAAAATTTGAAAATGCAATAAGAACAAGAATTTTAGTGCTCTGAATCTAATTTCTAAACTACTTTTTTTTTTGGAAAATAGTGAAGATTAAGGGTTTGAAAAAGGGGGAGCACACCAAGTGGTCCCATTTTTATCAAAAAAAATAGCATAGTGTATGTTGTGCTCCCCCTAAAATGTTAATTTTTTTAGAATTTCAAAAATCCCTTCAGTGATAAATTAGATAACACCATGTAGTTTATGCCAGTTTTTTCAGCTAATTTTTTAATGAATATAATATTTTACTAATTTTTGAAGTGGACACTTCTTGAAAAACATAAATTTGAGCATGCTCCCCCCTAAAAATTTTGAAAACTAATCAAAAATATTTTTTTTCAATATGTATAGAATGGATTCTAATTTCTAAAAATGTAATTTGTTTCAAAATTTGATGAATGAGTAAAAAAACTACATCCAAACTAGCACATGTTGGGTTTTGACAAAAAATAGAGACACTAACAAAAGAAGTTAAAGATGAAAACCTTAACATAATAAAAATGTAAAAAAAATTATATCTAGTTAGATAGCTAAGAGAATGATTAATGTCTTCATGGTATTTTTATAAATTTGCATTGAAACACATGTAAACTTGATGGAGAGCACGACCAAAAATGTGTGAAATTTTGTTACCCTTTCAGAAAATCACGTCTTTGGCATGAAGCGGTCGGCCAACCCTTTGGGTTGGATGCCCAAGGAAAATTCAACCCAAAGGGTTGGTATTCCCAATGCAAGCCATTTAATGAGCACCAAATGAAAGTGCATCATTTGGTGAGCGCCAAGTTTGGCACTTGCCAAATGTGAATGATGACTTTTGAGAATGTAGTCTGTTGAAAACTTCTTTTTTGTCTTTGTCTTTCTCTACCAGTGAAACTATATACATGAAATAAACATTTAAGTATAAGTTGACATTTATATATGGACATTTAATTTCTTATATTTTAAGTTATATTTCATGTATATAGTTTCAATATATTTGAGAGTGGTTTTAGATCTCTTAGAGTTATAATACAAATTCTAGTTTTGGGAAGATCTTATATTTTTTTAGACTTAGTCATTTTTTTGTAATTAGGAGGTCATTTTAGTAATCAAAAAGTTGTATCATCTTTCTCTCTCTATCTCACTCATTGTTCATCTCTTATTCTCTAGACCTCTCTTACACACACTATCTTCATCCCTTTATCTTAATCTCTCTCCCTTCTCTCTCTCTCTCTCTCTCTCTCTCTCTCTCTCTCTCTCTCTCTCTCTCACCTCTCTATCCCTACCTATCCCTCCCTCCATCCTCTCTATCTCTCTCTCCATCTCACCTCTTCCTCCCTCCCTCTCTCCTTCCCTCTCTACTCTCTATCTCCCCCCTCCCTCTCTTTGTTGCTCCCTCTCACCTCTCTCTCCATCCCTAAGTCTCTCTCCATCTCTCCTTCCCTCTTTACTTCTCTCTACCTACCTATGTTACACCCTATTGTGTTACTACTTATTTACTTTTACCTAGTTGGGTGAAAATTCTTTAAGTGAGTGTATTTATATTTTATGTGATTTGAAAATATGAAGAATAAATGTTGATTTAATTTAGAGTTGATTTAATGTTTGGAATATGAAAATATATGATGTAAGTGAATATAATTTTTTCAACTAACTACTATTGCAAAGTGTAAAGTTGGATGCAGGAATAAAATCAAGCCTTCTAAAGAGAGGAGAAGTATCACTCAAGGAGAAGAACTTGGTCTGGTAACCTTTGATAAACACCTGAACCGAGCTACCACACACACACATCTAGTTTGGTCAAGTCGAGATAATAGCTTGGGAAATAGTAAGTTACCTTAAGTCTTGCTTGTGGTTTGTTTGTGACGTCTTTGTCTAGGAGTTTAAGTTTTGAGTCTCTTTGCAATGTGTGAGTTCTTCCTTATGTGTTTCTATTTAATCAATGGGATATATACATAAAATTTATATATGTATATATGTATGTGTCAATGACAAACTCATACACATGAGTAAATGTGTGCATGAGTATACATAGCTAGATGTATCTATGCATGCTCATGAATGGATTACCATATGCATGGGAATATCGATCGAACAAGGTGACATATATATATACATTTTGTGTATATATGTTGATCGATATTACTGTGAATATATGTGTTTAAATATCAAGGTGAGGTATAAATATATATATATATAGTATATGAGTATATACATATATATATTAACATACGTGTATGAATTGACAAAAAGGATACATCCATACATATATATTAATATATATACACACATATGTATATATATATATATATATATGTCTGTGTCTGTGTGTGTTTGTGTGTGTGTGTATGTATACATACGCATGCATCAATATGTGAATTATGAGAATATATGAATGTATATTTGTATATCGAATAATGTATTTTATAACCTTATGAATTGTGATATTTATATACATATATACATATAACGTATTAAGTTATGTATATATATACATATTATATATTTAATATAAATGATAATGTTTTCTTTAGCACTCAAGAATTAAAGTGGATAGCATTATAAACATAGAAAATGATAAGTTATGCATGCAACAAACAATTAAAGGGAATAGCGCATGAAATGAAGGCAATGCATAACCATAGAAATCGTTAAAGCATTTAAATGCTAAGTAATATGAATAAAAGCAACACCATGTAAAAGCACATTGTTTCTTATGCCAACCAACGTGTGAGTAAATTGCCATAGACTAAGTCAATGTAGAGGAAAAAATGATTATCCACACACAAAAAATTATTGACCAGGTCATTGGAAACAATAGCCAAATGAATAGGGTGTGTAGTATCAATGTGGTGCCAACTTGTGAGAAAGAAGCATGAATCAATTAGAAGTCTATTTTGTAATATGAATTACATAATGTGAAGCATTATGAAATTCGAGAAATGGTCAAGTGTGCAGTTGTCCAAGGAAGTTGACCTATAAAGGACAATTACCTTGCATTTTTTATTATCATTCATGTTGTTCATTTGAGAAAAATGACTCATTCTCCATGGCTATGTATGTGTTTATTGTACAACGATTATAGCTCTCACCTTTTCTTAACCAAATTGCTGAGTCAAACCATTTGAGCTAAGAAGTGACATTCTTTATACCATGTTTCTAGCCTTTAGTTGTTATATTTTGTGTATAAATAGAGGATCTATCTACCTCAAGAGGGGCGCGGGTGATCCCACAATACTAGTTTACAATTTTTGGCCAAACTGGACACTAAAATATTTTTTTCTAACTAAATCTTCACTTTTGGGCACCTATAGTGGCTAAACCGTGCGGAATTTGAAGATGATGTGAACTAGTGATTTGTGAAATTTTGTTTGTAGATTCTAAATATAATTTTTTCAAAAATATTTGAATCATATTGCACATCTTTTTCCATCTCCTTCGAAAACTAGTTTTTTTCAGAAAACAACATTTTTAAGGAGTGATGCTCACCGTATAACACATAACTTTTTTTGCATGAAGGATAAATTCTAATTCTTTCGAATTTAGATTTGTAACTCTAATATCTAATGCTTCCAATTGGTTAGATAGTTTTTTATTGAATACTTTTTCTTTAATCAAGTTTCAAAGTCAAACCAATTAAAATTCAAACATAGGCGAACCATGTAATGCTTAACTTTTTTGTATGTATCGAAATTCAAATTTTTTTTGTTGGATCAAGGACTTCAATATCTGGTGCACTCATATTTTTCAAAAAAAAAATTGATAATCTGCTATTTTTACACATGTGCAGAACAAAGAGCTTGATTTTCAGTGAAAAACCTATGTTTAATAAAACTAAAAAAATAAATACATAATAAAACCAAAACATATTAAAATTATAGTCATTGGATAGCTCGTTCCAAGGACTACCTGATTCCAGATGGATTTGTGAAGTATCCTCCATTTTCATCCTCAACTCGAGCTTTGAAGGGCAAAAATTTTGATTTTTTTGGTGCTAGAGAGCAAAAAGGTGGGAAAAGGGGGGTTCCCTTGAACTAGGGGGGTTCTAGCGAACCAGGGTTCATTTGAACCCTGGTTCATTCAAACCCCCTTTCAAAAATGGGTTTTCATTGTGTTTTTTGGCGGGATGGTGGGAACTTGCATTGAATGGGTTCACTCGAACCCAGGTTCTAGCGAACCCTCTTTTGGTTCGTTCAAACCTATTAGTTTGCTTGAACCCAAAAAATGAAAAAATTTTGGCATGGGGTCATTTTTTTCAACTTTTCCTTCCTCACTCCAATTGTAAACCACTTTTGTGGGTTCACCCGCACATATCTGCATTCTTGCTGTGATTTTTTTGAGTTGATATTATCTATTTTTTTGAGTTGAGTGAGATGTTTTGAGTTGTGATAGGATTTGGAGAGTGATATTTGGTGGAAAGTGAGAAGGTTTATTTGGGGAAATTGCATACTAATTTAAGGAAAGTTGAGATAGGAATCCAGTTCGATCAATTGGAGCATTGCATAAACAGGTATGTTGTTTTCTACTCTTTTATATTTTTTTATGTTTGAAAGGATTGTGTGATATTGCTTGTCTTGTTTGGAAAATTAGATCAATTGCTTATTAGTGAAAAGTTATTTCAGTCTTATGTGAAAGTGAAATATTGCTTGATGTACTTAGTGTAAGGATCTATTTTGTGTTGAAGTGTTTGTACATATTCCATACTAAGGAATAGGTGGTTATAGTTGGGTTAAATACTATATTTGGGCGATAGCTTATATAGCTAATGGTTAACCTAGTTGAGACTTAGAGTTAATTTGATTTACTCAAAAGAAGTGTCTTAATTAACATAGAGGTTATAGGTTATTCCTGGGGTTAAGGTTACTCCATGGCATAAGGGAATAGCCTATGCATAGTTTATGAATGGTCAATACAAATCTCACTAGGAAGGTAGGTGAAGTTTTATGACGTCCACTCTAAATCTTGGGTGATGAATACTTTGGACAAAGTAGTGTAAGTTGACACTATTTACACTGTCAGTTCATTGTGATCCAGGTTTACATGTACTAGGTAGGGGAATTTCATATGTGTAGGTTGTAGCCATTGTGTGATAGATCTAGATATGTAGGACACATCACCATGTTCGAGAAAGGTCATTTTTTATTATGAGGATAGAAAACCAAATTCTTTGTTGAAGGGTAGGGCCATTTATCAGTTTGATAGATGTGCAGGGGATTGTAGTTAGTCCAAGGTTGGAAAAAAAGTGCTTGAGTGATGCTTCTCCTCATTAGTAGGTGACCAATATTTAATGGAGGGAACCTAGACCATTCATACATATATTTCTAGTAAGCTCCACGAAGCCTTGTTTGTGTATTTTTGTATCCATTACTATGGAAAGATTGTAAAAGATAAATGTTATCATGTTAACATGTACTATGTAATCATTACTTGGGAAATTTATAATACTTTGATATAATTTAATAGAAAAGTTTGGAAAGATATTTATTTCAAATGTGCAAGCTATCTTTATAGTTTTAGAAAGAAAAATTTTATTGCTCATAATGATAAGATGCTTAAAATTTACTTAAGGTTAAACTTAGGGAAGTTATTGTGTAGAATAATGGGCATGTTACAACATATCCCTCTATACTTATTTCTCTCTCCCTCATTTCCTCTCAATCTCTCCACCTCTCTCTCCCTCTCTCTCCTTACCCTCTCTCTCTACCTACCTCTCTCTCTCTCTATTTCTATCTATCTCAACTATCCCTCTTTACCCCCTATCTCTCTCTACTCTCTATCTAACTCACCTCTATCTACCTACATATCTCTCTCTCTCCTCTTCTCTATCTCACCTCTTTATCCCTACCTATCCCTCCCTCCCTCCTCTCTCTCTCTTCATCTCACCTCTCCCTCCCTCATCTCCTTCCCTCTCTATCTCCCCCTCCCTCTCTTTATTTCTCTCTCTCTCTCACCTCTCTCTCTCTCCATCCCCACCTCTCCCTCCATCTCCCCTTCCATATTTACTTATCTCTCTCTACCTACCTGTCCCTCCCTCCTTCCCTCTCTACTTCTCTCTATCACATCTCTCTAGTACCCCTCTCTCTCTTAACTATCCCTCTTTACCTCTCTCTCTCTCAACTCTCTCTCAACTCTCTCTCCCTCCCTCCCTACCTCTCCCTCCCTCTCTACTTCCCTCATATCCCCCCTCCCTTTCTCTCACCTCTCTCTCTTTCTCTCCATCCTTACCTCTCCCTCCATCTCTCCTTCCCTCTCTACTTCTCTCTATCTCCCCTCTCCATCTCTCTACCCACCTCTCCATCTATAAATCCCTACCACTCTACCTCACCTCCTCTCTACATCTCCCTCTCTCTCTCTACCTAACTCTCTCTCACCTATACCTCTTCAATGATCCATCCCTCCTATGTATCTGTGCACCAAGATGTGAGTACAAAGGAAGAAGGTGGGGATATTGAGGAGAGAGAGAAATGAATATAAGTAGAGGAGAGAGCAGAGAAAGGAGAAGAGAGACAGAGGAGAGAGAGGAGAGTGGGAGAGAGAGAGTGAGAGTGAAGGAGAGGGAGGGAGAGAGCATAAGTGTGGGAGAATGAGAGAGGAAGTGGAGGGTGGAGATGGAGGAGGAGGAGGAGAAAATACTGGAAGATGGGTTAGATAGAGAGTGAGAGAAGTAACTTGAGAGAAATGAGAGAGAGATGGAAGATGAAGTGAGTAGAGAATAAAGAATGGAAGATAAAGTAAGGAAGAAGGTGAGGGAGGGTGCGAATGGAACCTGAGAGAGGGGAAGGAGGCAGAGCGAGGCAGATAGAGATAGAGACAGAGAGGGAGGGAGTAGTAGGGAGAGAGAGAAGTGAGATAGAGAGTAGAGGGAGAGAGAGATATAGATGGAGATGGAAGGAGAAGGAGAGGGGAGATAGAGAGATGTATGGAGGGAATGAGGGAGGGATGGAGATAGAGAGTAGAGAGGGAAGGAGAGAGAGAGAGAGAAGGATGGACAGGTAGAGATGTAGTTCTTGATCTCAAGGGAAAGAATCGGATAAAGGGATGAAGATAGTGAGAGAGAGATCTAGAGTATAAGAGATAAATAATGAAGGAGATAGAGAGAGAGAGAGAGAAAGGTGATACAACTTGTTTATTATTGGAGTTTGACCTCTTGATTACTGAAATTTGACATGTTGATTACTAAAATTCAACTGTCTAAAAAATTATAAGATCTTCCAAAAACTATAATTTTCATTATAACTCCAAGATATTTGAAACCACTCTCAAACATCCTGAAACTATATACATGAAATTTAACTTAAAGTATAAGAAAATAAATTTCCATATGTAAATGTTTACTTCATGTACATAGTTTCACTAGCAGAGAAAGACAAAGACAAAGACAAAAAAAGAGTTCAACAAACTGCATTCTCAAAAGTTATCACACATTTGGTTCTCAACAAATGATGCACTTTCATTGGTGCTCGCCAAACTTGGCCTCGAATGACTATGCCTTAGGCTCAATCATTTTTTCTATTTGGTGAGCACTAGATTTGGCACTCACCAAATGGTCATTTCAGGTAAAAAAATAAAAAGTGGCATCTTTTATGTGTCACATCTTTCTGTAATTACCCCTTGATCCAGCAGGTGACCTAGCCATGTCCACATATATTTGGTTTTATCGAAGCATAGTTAGGGTAGGATATCAACATCATCCCACTATAGTCAAGGTTGCACTTAGTGACCTGAATAATGAGGACAAGGATGAGAATCTAACACTTGATGTGGACGATGTAGGATTCACACAAGAGTTTATTCGTTAGTAGTGATATTTTTCTCCTCAACCCATTTTCCCAAAGGATACCCCTAGAGGGGATCTTGGTGTATAGGAATCAAAGGAGGAGAGTAGTAATGATGAGGAAGATGTAGAGGATGAGAGGCATCAAGCATGACAAAGGGTAGTTCCTCTAGTTACAACACCTACAGAAGCGACACATCCAACTATAGCACCTTCGAGGTACATGCAATGAGGTGAGTCAAGCGGTGGAGGCATTATTGTGAGACCACCATTGTTAGCTACCATTGGCCCCAACATCACCTCTAATAGCACACTTGTGCCTTAAGACCCGCACTGGCAGCCTGAAGGCCTAAGTGATTTAATGCTTTTGTTTTTCTTTTAAGCATGATAGAATAGAATATGATATAGATGTTATTGTGTGTGATTTTATTTATATCATATGTTATTGATGATTTTTATATTTTAGTTTTGTAGTATGGACATGAGAGTGACTCGACTTTACTAGTCGAATCATTACATATATGGTCCTAGTTGTATAGCCCAAGGGCCTAGTCTTAGACTCTTATAGGTCACAAATGATTATCGATCAACACATCTAGGTCTTCAATCCCATTACGCAACTCAAGACTACATATGAAGAGACCAGGGTTCATGAGGTTTAGTGGATAATAGAGTTGGCCGCTATGATAGGAGATCTCGTGATTAGCAAGTGGTTGAGACATAGGCTCTAATTGCAAAGAGAGACATGGCAGTGACAAGAGCAGAGAGTGCCAAGACAACACATGACACTATTTAGATCTAGACAATATCCTATCATATACAAAAGTTTAATTTTTTTGCAAACAAAACATTTTATTCATATCCCATCATATCTGGATACTTTCTATTAGAGATCCCACACACACTATTTAGAGCTAGACAATATCCTACCATATAGTTGTTTTGTTTTGAGACAATACCCATAAATATATGAGAGCAAAGAGTTCCTAGACAAGTCATGACACTATTTAGAGAAAATAGAGGTATTGAAACCTACATATAGTTGCCACAAAAAAATACAAGAAAATCAAGGGAATAAACGAATTTTTTAGGGTCAACACATTGGTTTGGTAATGGAAGCGCATGCAAAATAAAACAACACAAGCCTTTACCATGCACTCTTACACCATGGATCTATATTATACCATAAAAAAATCATAGATTCTTATATAATTGTTTCAAGAAATAATGAAGTGAGGCCTACCTGATTATGAATTTCCTGGATAGATATCTAAGATGTGTGCAAGAGAGTCTCCCAAATTTCTTGAATACTTGCTTGAAGGTATGTCTAAAAGAAAACCATTCACCAAGTTTTTCTTGGTGTCACCTTTCAAATCAAGAATAATGCAGTAATGATATAAAAAACAAATCCCTTCTCCTTCCTTGAGATCTCTTTTAATGGTGTTCATATTTTCATGCAAAGTATTCAACTCTAGTCTCTATTTTTAAAACTTATCATTCTCCTCATGTCAAGACTGCATGATTTATCATGCAAATCATTTAAATTTTAAACTTATTTATTAAATTTTAATTTTAATCTAAAACCTATTTTATTTAATTTTGTTTTATTTTCTTAATAATAAGCTATTTATATATTTAAATAATAATATCCTTATTATATTATTATTATATATCTAAAAATATAAATTATGAGTGAAACATAAAAAAATATGGTGCCATTAGGGTTTCCCAAAATCAAAAAGTGGATCCAAAGAGGGAGAAGGGGTCATACTTCACTAATTTCATTAGGAAATGAGATCCAAAAAAAGAAATGATTAACAACATTGAGGTGAATCAAATCAAAGTATGAATGTACAAATTTCCCTTTTTTGCAAGGACGGGGGTCTAGGCCAAATAACACTTCGGGGAGAAAGATTAAAAATAGAACTCAACTCCAAAGTGCAATCTATAACTTGATTTAGTAGATTAAGCATAAAACTAATGGAACCTACAAAGCTTCTGGAAGGGAATAAATGTTATGTACCTCTAACAAAATGGTGTTTTTAGAAGTTGTTTGAGGACTCATTCGCCCTATGGCGAATGGGTCCTGGGTAGGGCTCTCCAAGATCTATTTCTGGGTCCTTTGTTCCTATGTCGACACTTTCAGATTCTCAATTTTTACAGTTAGACAATCGGAAATAAATCTGGGATCTGAGTTTTCGTGAGATGACAACAAAGGTGACAACTTTGACAACTTTGCAATTTTGCACTTTTGAGATCTTCAACTTTTCAACCTACAAATCTGCAACACACAGAGGGGAGAAATGTTTATTTTTTGTGAATGGGGGTTTTCCTTGGTCAAACCCCGTTTTGGTAATTAAACCTTGAAATGAAATGAAATAGCATGAAAGGAATGATGAATGAACAAGTCAATGTTGAAAGGAAAGCAAAATGCGGAATACGCCTTCCTAATGCTAATCTTCAAGAGAGATACAAAAAATCACTTTAAACTTTAAAATTACAGTTCATTTAAGTGCATATGAATAACATAATAGACAAATAAAACATCAACACAGAATAAACACTAGATTTGTGTGGGAAAACCCTTTTGGGGAAAAACCCACACACCAAAGTAGATATCACTTGTAGGATCAGTACATTCACTCTGATATTCAACCAACTGCCCTCTTCGTTTGTTACAATACAATACACTATACTATCATGTTCAATACGATTCATCATCACATTACATTATAGACTTCTCTATTTATCTATCTCCTCATTCAGGTCAGCTTAACCTACATTGTTGTAGTACCACCTCATTGACCAATCGAGTATCAAGATATCACAAGAAATTACATGTTTATGAGAGAATTCAATTATCGACTTCAGGTTGAAATAATTGATCCAATGAATATTTTGATTCACAACAATGATGTGCAATCAACTAATAGCTTCATGCCACGTATCTCTATCTAATTTTTCTATCATTACCTTCAGCCTCCAATAAATTCATATCAAACTATCAAGGAGACATAAAACCATGTCCCTCCAAACTCTTACCATTACCTCAATATGCAGGTTGCTTACTATTGTTACCACCTCCTATCGGATTATCGAGGGGACGACATAACACCTTCCATCAATACATAGAAGTCCCACTGATGAAGCTTACAACATTACATGTGGTCCCCATTGCCAATGTAACATCCATGTCACCATTGTCGTACAACTGACATCACCTTCCATGCTGACCGGTCCCACCTTAACAGCTCACTATGGTTCCACTCCATCGACACATCGAGGGGACTATATTCTATGTCCCAATGATGTTCTTCACTTCTACTAACAAGAGTCCCCATCCTTCCATTGGAATGTCGAGGGGATAGCATTCAAGGTCCCAATGATAACAACAAGTCACTTCGATGCAATCTCACCAGAGTATCGAGGGGACTGCTTAGAGACTCCCTCCGACACATACATGTCTTTCCAATGATGCTTCTCTTTACTGCCAATGCAACTCCAAAAGAACGAAGTCCTTTCGTGGGTTGAGACTCGGGGTTTCTCAATACTCGATACCGCAAACTCCCCCAGTAAAGCATACAACAGAACTTCAAAGTTTGATTGCCGAAAGTCTTCGACACTTTTTAAGTCATTTCTAACTGCATCCAGTAAGCGATAATCCTAAAGGCTTATGCCTGACTACTTGCAAAACTTCTAAGGCTTTTACCATGTATTTGGTAATCAACAAGCCCGAAGCCTGAACATCTTAATACTCTAGTAAGTTTGAGACATAATTTCTCAACATTCTCCCACTTGATGAAGAACTTATTGGCACCTTTCAACTCTTGAAGTCATTGAATTTTATAGGCCCCAAGGCCCATCAAAC
>VDFB02320076.1:0-64346 GCA_007258455.2 Sequoia sempervirens | reverse complement strand
TAATTAACCAACACTTTGCAATGGTCACATAGAAAAATGAACTTGATATCAACATAATTCTTACTTCCCTAAGATGCAAGTAGCCAAAGTAATGCTTACTTGTGTCAAGTCCTACAAATTTCAGACAACAGTAATCCAAAGTGTAGATTCCATGACCAAAAGGCATCAAAATATCATTGTCACCACACACTGTCCAAGATATTAGGTCCCAAAAAATTAGATATAACTGTTATACTAATACAATCAAGATTTAAGACTTCTTAAGATGTCATAACTCATTTGGGGTAAAAATAAATATTACCATACTAGACTCCCCCCGAATCTTTGCTTATTCTTAGGACTTGGATGACATCACATGTGCAAGAAGTGCACAGTGCACTTTCATGGATTCATCTTTATTACTAGATTGATTATGCTTTCTTCTCCAAATCATACATGATCCTTTCTCTTTCTTGTCATCTTGACTACTCTTTCTTCTCCACACCAATGTAATTTTTTTCATTTGTTTATTTGAAGTGTTAAATCTGCACTGTTGTATTTTATGCCCAATGTTATTACATCTGAAACAAATGACCTTGTGACTGATATGAGGAACATAAGACTTCCTAAAGACATTTCCAACTTTGTTCCCATCATAATTTTCACTTGTATTCATTCTACAATCTTTTCTAAAATGACCGAAGTTGTTACAATTGTAACACACCACATTTTCTTTTGTAGAGACATTAGAATGGTTTTTATTTGACCATCTCATGCAATCAATTGCCTTATGACCAAAGTAATTACAAACATAACAATATCCTTGAAAAGAACAATTATACATAAATGAATGATCATGCCAAGGATGTGAAGATCTAAAGACATTTCTCTTTTCTCTGTGAATACCTTTAGATTTTCTTCTAGCATCAATGTTATCCTTCAATGTAGCAATATGGTAACCAAGATCATCCTTCATTCTTGGTGTTTGCTTGGCTGTAAAATTCTTTCCATCTGTAGTAGAAAACACTATCTCTTGTTTAGATTCTTCTGCAAAGCTTTGTCCAACCTCATATCCCACTCCTATAGGATCTTTAGAATGCTTTTGTCTACCAATCATCTCATTCAATATATTAGTACTATGATCAAATTTTTTACTTTTATCTAATTGATCCTTGACACTTTCAAGCTCTTTTTTTAATACAACTACTTCTCCTTCAAGTTTTAGACATTCAATATTTTTGACCTCCAAATAAGATCTTACAACATCTAATATCCTCTTACATTCTTCAATTTCAACTTTCTAACTAATAATCATATCATCTTTAAGAGTTAGTTCTTTTAGCAAGGAATCATTATATGAACATTTATTTAAAGAAACAATATCATTTTCTAGTTTAATACACAACTCATCCTTGTATTCCAATCCTTCTTTAGTATTTTTCTTATCAACCATTTGGGCTTTCATAAATTCAATAATCTTCTTATCATGATTATAATCTTGTATTACAACTTTTTTAACATTGACACTTTCTTGTATGTGTACCTTAAGACCCTGATTTTCTTTTCTAAGCCTCTTAAGTTTATCTAAGGTAGCAAGCAGTTCTTCCTCCAAATCAACCTAAAATTCATCACCTTCATATTCTTTTTCACTTACTAATTGAATTTATTCTTCTCTAACTACAGGTTCACATTTAGTTTTAACTAGAAGAGGTATTTCTTAAGACAAAACTTCACTAGACTTGACACTAGTGTTTTTCTTCTGACTTTGTTTCTTTTGCACTTACCCATAGTACTCCTTTTGTCAAGAACTTGGTTGAACTTAATCTAGTTAAATTTATGCAAGGATCTAAATTTTACACCAACATTAATCAAAATCAGATATGTTTTCACAAAGCATATAGACTATACAAACAGATAGAAAAACCTTCTCAAACTTGTGACAAATTGACTTCCAAGACCATAATCAATCCTAGGTATGAAACCTAATGCAGGACCCTATGATCTGATACCACTTATTGGAAGTGGAATTACTCTGAGAGGGGGGGTGAATCAGAGTAATATATTTAAAACTTTTTATGACATGAAATGTAGATTTAAGCCCCTTTTGATCTTGAACAATGGTGACCTTATAAATGTAAAGTAAACATTGAATTTTGAATGATTGTTTTAATGATTTAACCAAATATAACAACTCATATCAAAGCATAATGTACATTGTTCACATTGTGTTGAATGAACAATTTTTTATGCTTTCTTTTGCATAGGACAAAAAACTCACTTATGGTTGAATTTTAACATTCACACAATGAACATGAACAATTGAACTATGATCTTGAAGACAACTTGAAACTATGAAAAGTATCAGAGCATTGCATGAATAAATTTTACAAATGACTGAAAGGAATATTATGCAAGATAGGAACAAATAACACAAAAGAGAGACACAAAAATTTGATGAGTGGAAACCCTCTTGGGGTATAAAAACCACTCCAAAATGCCTTACAAGCTTAATTCCAAATTGATTACAACATTTTTCAAAGCACCAACTCACTAACAATGTGGAGCACTAACTCCAATAACAATGTGGAGCACCAACTCCAATAACAAACTAAAGCACCAACTTGTTTTGAAACAAAATCTCATGATAATGCAACCTTTTGGGACTTTATAACTGCACAGATTATTTGCAGTCACAAAATCACAATAGGATATAAAACAAAATGATATTTTCAATAATTCCCACTACAAAATGTATTTGCTTATAAAAATGCAAATACTCTAATTGAAAAACTCAAAATAATCTTTGCAATACAATAGCCCTCTTTTCTCCTTTTTAAATACAAATGAAATCACTGTAATAATCCGTCTTTTCTTACAACAATACCCTATTTAGATTTATAACTTCTCTCTTTTCTCCTTTAAATACAAAATGATAACACAGTAATAAACCCTCAAAACATTCAACAATACTTTGTTCAACCTTATATCTTCTCATCCCTGAGTCATGGCTTTTTTCCATGCATTTATACAATGAGCACAAAACAGTTATCCTTTTCAAAAACTAGTAACACAATAACCAGGGTTTTGATAAACTGATAGGTAATGAAAATAAATCATGATACCCATAATGGGTTTGAGTAGTAACCAATCAAATTCAAGAATTCCACTATAATAATGAAACCATTGAGTATAAACTTAGGTTAATGGAAACTGAAACTAATCTTCAACAAATTTACTAATCTTCAACAAGTTTCTTTACCACAAAATCAGTTGCTTAAAACTGATGCAAGATTTTCTAGATTGAAAACCAAATACCTGTCATGGCAGCCAAAATATTACCAACTGACTGCATAAAACCTTCATAACGGTCTCACTAAATCTCATCCATCTATCAACTCAAAGACCAACTGCATATTGTAGCTTCATAATCTTCATGGTGACGTTGATACTTCTTCAGAACAAAAAAAAACCAACAAAATGATTTTTCCCTAACTCCTTTCGACTACCTTCTCAAATT
This sequence comes from Sequoia sempervirens, assembly GCA_007258455.2. NCBI lineage: Eukaryota > Viridiplantae > Streptophyta > Pinopsida > Cupressales > Cupressaceae > Sequoia > Sequoia sempervirens. The sequence continues at coordinate 60,850 of VDFB02320076.1, read as the reverse complement.
TTGATAAAGTTTGGAGTCTGAACCATCATTAACCAAAACATAATGATCAGCGACAATATTATTACCAAAATCAAATCATAGCTGTCGACAGAACTAAATGTTACTACTGTGACATTGAAAAAAGTCAACAGCCTTGTAATGAACAATTATGTGGCCGATACAAATAACATGGTAAGCACAATAGTGTAATGTATGCTCAGTGAAAAATAATAAACCCAATACATGAAGGATGCTCGGTGTAAAATGATGACCCCGATAAATGTGGTCGACAAGAAATATAAATCCCAATACTATGATCATCGATAGCTAATGAAATGGCTTTTATTTTAAATACTAACAAAAGTCCGATATGAAATAAATCAAACATTATGACCTTTGTGAGATATAGTAAAGCTCGTCTAGAAGATAGAATAATGTAAATCATATCACTTGTGAGAAGCCCAAATACTTTAAGTCAAAGCCATAAATGGCTTTAACTTAATACCATTGAATATAGCATGTATTTTCTATTTGAAATACAAACCACCGAATTGCATTTGATTACTCCTTGTAAATTAATGTTACCATGTAAACCATTATAAAGAAAATGTTAAAGAATTGTCTTTGTGAAGGATACTCAAGGTATCATGCACCAAACCTGTAGTTGTCATCAGTAGCATTGTGAATGCAAAAGAACAATTATACTGCCAATAACATAGACCTATTTGTGTTGCCAAAAATGATTCAATTATATAAACCAAACACATAAAATCTGAATAAAGTGAATGTGCAATACAAGTCTTCATGAAAACTAAAGCTTACCAAACTATCTTTGACCTGAGCAATGAAATGCTATCACATGTATGTATCTCAGCAGAACCAAGTAGAGACTGAGAATAAACATGCCAATGTAGATAACAACCAAAAACATTGAATCAAACTGAGTGTCAACAACATGATTCACCTAATCATCAACTGCACAAGAATCCAACATAATCAGTACCACAGAATTGAAGACAAACCATCAAAACACTGTCCATATATTAACCACTAAATATGCCATTGAATATGCCAAGTACTGAAACATCATCAGCCAAATACACCAATGAGTGCCAATATTATCATTTTTGACATCAAGGATAGATATGCACAAAGAGAAAGTCAACAAGAGTTCCCTTCTCTTCTCTCTGGACTTAATGATTTTTTCTTTTAATGACTCAATGAATTTCTCAGCATTCATGAGACTTGCTTGCAATTCTCAGACTTTATATTTTGATTGATCAAGATCATCAAGCACCACCAAAAGTTGTTCTTGAAGACTGCTTGAATCCATTGAAACACTTTCTCGGATATTCAACAAGCTGTTAAAATTCTTTTGTGGAGCTAGGCTCTGATACCAATTGTTGGAATCAAGGAACACTGAGAGGGGGGGTGAATCAGTGTTCTACAATTTTTAACTTTATTAATCTATCTTTAAAGTACTGATAACATTCAACCAAAAGAAAAATGCATGAGCATAAAGCAAACAACCACAACACCATAACACAAGGATTTTTTACGTGGAAACGTTGTTAGCGGAAAAACCACAGTGGAGGTCAATCCACAATATGATCTGAGTATACTCAAAAAGATGTTTTACAAAATGGGAATGCACTTGCATTCAGGCACACTACCTAGAGTTCACTGCTCAAAAACATAAAGGCTCACTACCTTACAATCAATGTCCAAAGACAACTAGAGTAGTGAACTATGAAATATAATCTACAAATTCCTGAGAATAGTTTTGGTTAAGCTCATAGATCAGATTCTTGACCTTGTGTCTGATTTTTCTCTTCTACTATATTATGCTCTAACTTGCATCACAAACCCTTTTATGCACAAGTGAAACTGTGCATAATCGCTTCATAATCCTTATGACATTCACAACATACATCGACATATTTAATATATATACCAAAATGATATAATCGATCACTTATATATATCCACTACTAAGGATTTAATCACTACATGTTGACTTTAACAAAACATGAAAACATTTACAAACTGTTGGCTCAAATCATGAATAATATTCAATGTGCATCCACCAAAGTCAGCCACAACATAGTGAGGACCCAAATCAAAATGATTGAACATAAAAACACTTAAACAATTACTCCTCAAACATATACAACACTCTGCATTCACTTAGTCGACCTTCATGCATAGTTAAACAAAACATTAATCATTTGGATCTTCTAACTTTCACACAAATCAATACAAGGCTCCAAGATTCAAGAATAACAGAGATCATATACCAAACTACCTTCCTTGAGATCTACAACTCAAAAAGATAACAAAAAAATTGCATACGAATCGATGAACATAATTTTGTTGGATGCTCTATTTTAGCTTGACAATTAATCACAAAACTTTGATCAGACTATCGGTATGATAAAATGTTGATGTGTGTATCGAATCACTGACTAGGGTTGTTATCAATGACAACACCAGAGAACATTTGCAGTGTCTCTTTCCAACACCTTTATAGGTTCTTGTTGTTGGTTCAATCTCGATCCTGATTCCCACATCTGTCTTCTTTCCTATCAGGTTTAGATTTTGAAACTTTCTTAGAGCTTCACACTCGTTGAAGATTCTAGTATCGAGTTCCTCCATGATCCTAACTTCTTCTTGCCTTTTATGTTTCATGGTGGTCTTCTAATGTAGAGTAGGGTGGATGGTCACAAAACTAACTCAACAACTCTAGTTTTTCAACTTAGAACCCTAATTTGGTGGTTTCTCTAACAATCTTCTTATTCCCTTAGTAGTACTCCACAATTGATTCTTTCAACATAATTTTAAAACTAGACCTCATATCCAAAATATAACTACAAATTTAGATACCCTTTATTCCCTTTGACAACATATCTCAATGGAAAGTGGGGTTGTTTTGGAACACAAAGGCCAAATTTCTACTACTATGCTTTGAATTAGACTTGAAATGGGACAACAAATTAATATTTTCAGGTAATAAATTTTAAACCAAAACTGATCTCTAAGAGAGAAAACTTGATTCAAATACCCTTTTGGATCCTTCAAAACATATCTTAAAATGTGTCATAGTTTTTTTGGAAATATTGCTTCAAATTAGACTATCCTAGTCTCAAATAGGCCTAATTAGGCTTGTTTCCACTAGGTCACAATAGGGTCTTCAATCTATAGGCTTCAAACCTTCATACCAACACCTCAAATAGGTCATAGATAGTCTTCTTCAACATATCCAACCGCTTCAAATTATTTCTCAAAAGTTTTTACCAAACCCTAAGTCCTATGCAAACTTAATGCCTAATTCATGAGGTTTTCATACCAGTTTTAGAAAATTTTCTATAAAATGCTCAAAACTTAATGAAATTCAATGAAACAAAGTGAAAATGAATGTAAAATCAATGCCCCATCAATCCCAACAAGTTTTAGGTCATAATATTACCATACAAAATCATACAGGAGCTTGGAACAAAAAATCACATTCAAATTTGTAGAAATAGGGTTAGTTTTTATTAATTTTCTTCGAAATACACCCAGCCAACCTTGGTCTCGACCTTCCCAAGCATTATTTAACATTTCCCCAATGTTTCTCAACTTCCATTTTAGTTACAACTATCCAACTTTCTCATTTACAACTGGCGACTCTTCATATTCCCTATTTTTGCAAACTTGACAACTTTATGCAACTTGACTCACTAATCCACGTAATGACCTAATATTGACTCAGACACACATGACATGGTATTAATGACCTTATTACCAAAAAAATGACTCCACCATACCAAAATACTAACAATTGGCAACTTTTTACATTAATACCTATGGTTCCTTGCACCATACTCCTCAGGAAAAATAGACTCAAGTCCCATTAAGGATAGTGCTGCAATAGTTGATTAATTCTTAATCATGTCATTCTCTAACCTCCAAGTGACATATCCATTTGGTAAACCCTTTGAATGGAAAAAATAATGGAAATAGGAATTATTCCTTGTCGTTTTGAAGTCTTTGGCGCCTAGGATATGCTCCAACTTTAGAGGCCTACTTGATGGATGATTTTTGACCTGTTCTTCACTTGAAAATGCTATTGAATCTACATCATTACCTGCTAACATATCTCCTCCATCATTGTAATTAACTTCCTTCTTTTTCACTTCAATGATGTGCTTGGACTTGTCCACATTTTCCTACAATTTATCCTTGCCCTCTTCACCTTTTCTTCTCACCTCTTCCATTTGTTGTTGTGTCCCTATAACCATTGCTTGATTAGTTATTATAACCTCTAGCATGAAAGAAATATAATGGCCAATATCTCATTTTGAAAACAATGAGTGGAACACTTCTCCTACCATCATAGCAACATAATTCTTGAGCCAATCTTGGATTTCCAAAATCTAGTCATTCCTCATATCTATTGTTATAATGTCTATAGGTTTTAGAGTGGCTACAAGGTCCATGTGCTTCTCTTCTTCTACCTTGATGAACTCCTTTCTACCTATCATCATCACATTAGATCCTGTGATTTTTGGTTTTTCCTCCTCCTTCAATGGTGTCAAAGTATAGGAGACCCCATATTTTTCTATCTCATAAGTATTCCTCCTTCCATCATGCATAACATGCCTATCAAATTGTCAAGGCCTCCCTAGCAATAAATGGCATACATCCATGGGTAGTATGTCACATAATTGTTTGTCCTTATACCCTCCTATGTTAAATTCCACCCAACTTTGTTCATTCACCAAAAAGTATTTACCCTCATTTAACCAAGAGACTTTGTAAGGGGTAGTATGTGGTATTCTTGGCAATGTAAGCTTTTCAACCATCTCAACTAAAACCATATTATTTGTACTTCCTGAATCAATTAAAAATTTACAAACCTTACCCAAGCACTTACAAGTTGTCTTGAAAAAAGTTCTTCTTTGTGGTGGCTCCTTCTCTACTAGTACCTTGATGAGATCCTTCTTACCATAAGCGATTCACCAACCTCTAGAGTAGCATGTTGTGATGTTGAGTTCACACTCTCACAATCATCTCCCTGAACAATTTTATTTCTCCTTTCTCCTCCAGCTGAAGTAGTGGCTTGATCTTCATTACATTTCCATGCTTGATGTCCAAACTTGTTGCATTGGTAACACCTTCCTGTGAACCCCCTAGATCCTCTTCCTTGACCTCCAAATTTTCCTCTAAAGTATGATCTACCACCTCTAAATCCACCTCTTGCATCAACAACTTGTTCTTGGACTTTATTTATATCTTCTTGGCTCTCATATGACTGTCTTGCATTAGAAAATGACCCTCTTCCTCTGGAATTGTTTCCTCTACCCTTGTTTTGTTTGTCTTTCCTTCTCTTTAGATTTTCTTCAACCCTAATTGCCAATTGAAAGCATTCCTCTACCATCCTTGGGTTTTACAAACTTAACTCATCTTGAATATTAAACCTCAGTTCCCATTGAGATATCTAGTCACATTATCCACATCATCCTCCATGTGACCTGCTCTTATACTCAACTTATAAAACTCATCAGTATAGTCTTTGACATCTATTTCTCTTTGTTTCAAATTTTGAAGTTTCTTATACAATTGAATTGCATAATCAATCAATAAGAACTTACCCTTAAGCTTGACCACCATTCTATCCCAAGAGATAATTTTTGATTTTTCTTTCTTCCTCCTCTCAATTTTCTCATAATCCCACCATAGTAGGGCATGACTCTTCAATTTTGTTTTTTCCAACTTTACAATTTGTTTGTTTGGTATGTCTTCATATTCAAAGTAATTATCAAGTGTTTCAATCCAATCCAAAAGCTCTTCATCATTCAAGTTCTCCCTATACATAGGTAAATCAATATTTATATTGTGTTTATCTACCTTGACTACTCTCAGTAGCTTGGCCATCCTCTACTCATCAAGATCCAACTCTTCCTCTTCTTCTTCTTAATTCTCCTCTTCCCCTTCTTCTTGAGGGTTACTCACATCACCCATGACCATAACTCTTCTCTAACTAGTTTCAGTAGCCTCAAGCCTTGATACCACCATATCTTGTAGTTCCTTCAGTCTTCTAATCTCTTTTGTTGTCTTCTCTTTCATCTCTTTCATTTCGCTAGCCATAGGGTTACCCTTTGGAGGCATCTTGTTCTCTTTTGTTTCACACTTTCCCTTTTTACAAACGAACCTATGATCTAACACCAATTTGATGTAGAGCATAGTGGATGGTCACAAAAATAACTCAACAACTCAAATTTTTCAACTTAGAACCCTAATTTGGTGGGTTTCTCTCATAATCTTCCTATTCCCCTAATAGTACTCCACAACCAGCTTTTCCAACATAATTTTCAAATCATACCTCATACTAAAAATATAACTATATATTTAGAAACCCTTTATTCCCTTTGACAACATATTTCAATTGTAGGTGGGGGTGTTTTGGAACACAAAGGCCAAATTTCTATTGCTACACTTTGAACTAGGCTTGAAATGGGGTAGCAAATTCATGTTTTTCATTCATAACTTTCAAACCAAAATTGATATCTAAGATTGAAAGCTTGATTAAAATACCCTTTTGGATCCTTCAAAACATATCTCAAAATAGTTTAGTGTTTCTTTGGCAAGATTATTTCAAAATTGGACTGCCCTAGTCTCAAATAGGCCTAATTAGGCTTGTTTCCACTAGGTCACAACAAGGTCTTCAATCTCTAGGCTTCAAAATTTCATGCCAACACCTCAAGTAGGTCATAGATATTATTCTTCAACATATCCAATGACTTCAAATGATTTCTCAAGAGCTTTTTACCAAACCCTAAGTCCTATGCAAACTCAATGGTTAATTCATGATCTTTTTTGACCAGTTTTAGAAAATTTACTATAAAATGCTCAAAACTTGATGAAATTCAATAAAAAAAAGTTAAAATGAATGTAGAATCGATGCCCCATCAATCCCAACCAATTTTAGGTCATGATATTATCATACAAAACTGTACTTAAGCTTGGAACAACAAATTCACATTTAGATTTACAGAAATAGAGTTAAATTTTATTGATTTTCTTCAAAATACACCCAACCAACCTTGGTATTGATCTTCCCAAGATTTATTTAGCATTTCCCCAACATTTCCCAGCTTCCATTTTAGTTACAACTATCCATTTTTCTCATTTGCAACTAGTGACTCTTTATATTCCCTATTTTTGCACTTTTACAACATTTTTGCAAACTTGACAACTTTATGCAACTTGACTCACCAATCCACCTAATGACCTAATATTGAATCAAACACACATGAAATGGTCTAAATGACCTTATTACAAACAAAAATGACTGCACCATACAAAAATATTAATGCTTAGCAACTTTTTACATTAAGACCTATGGTTCCCCGCACGATCTTCTTTTGAGTGCCTTCCCGTCGATTTCCAAACTACCATTCATTAATAGTAATTAGTTCACATGCGAGAACCAATTTATAATCCTATTGCTTCTTAGTTTTTCCTCATTAATTATTTTCATTTTATATGAAGGATCCAAAGTAGAGCATGGGGTTGAATAATTTCAAGTTTGAGGATTTCTTGCCATAGATTATCAGATTTGCCATCATGATTCTTGAGGTAGGTGTTCTTATTTTTTGCATTCTTATTTTTCTTACTTTTCTATGTTTTCTCCCTCATTTTTTGGCTATTTCATCATTTTCTTTCATTTCTTGTTTTCACATCTTTGATTTGCTTGTTTTATGTTTTTCCTGAGCCTTTGGGTTCATTTATGTCCATTTTCTATTGAATTTTTTTTGTTTTTGTTTTTCTTGTTATTTTGTTTGTGTTTTGTGTGTAGGTTTTCTTTGTTCTCATCATGCCCTAGTTTTGCTAGGGTTTCCATACTGTCAAGTTGACCACATTTTTAATTTCAAAAAAACTTTAAATTATTGACCATTTGAATCAAAACCCTACACCTTTTTCCTGTCTGATCTCCAAGGTCGAAAGAAATTTGTTAAGTTATAAATTATTGTTTTGTTAGGGATTTTTTTTCCAAAGATTTCCTAATCCCAATACCAAAAGGTTTTTGATGTTAAGTATTACAAAAATATTCTATCACCTTCGTTGGATCGTTGCCCCGATTTCGATTTCCACATAAGCTACAGAATTAGGTTTTAGAAGTCAACCAACATAGTGCACCTTCACTTACTTCAAGTTCTTCACATCATTCTAACTCTAGCTTCTGGCCTTTGATCAATATCAAACGTCAGAATGAAACCCAACATTTACCCAATTGATTGGTCTAGTGTCAAGTTCTAACTTTATTTCGACTCCTGACTCTTTATGGAGGTCAAAGTTGGAAGGAAACCTTGGCCTTTAGCTCGAGGAGGATTCCAATGATGAATTTTGTTTTGACTCTTATTTTTGAATGTTCTTCAAGATTGGACCTTAGAAATGAACCTGACCCTTAACCCCATCCTAATTTTTGATGCCAGATGACATCTTGATTTTCAATTATGACTTCTGGTCGAGATCAGAACTTGGAATTAAACTTGGACTACATTCATTTGTAGAGTCTTAGGGTTGGATCCTAACCCGGTCCTAACTTTTGATAAGTTTTTCTCTAATATTCCAATTCAAAACATAATCCTGATCCCGAACCCCGATAGGCCTTTTTGTAGACTTCAAGTGCTTAACCTGAACATGATCTCAATATCTAATAGTATTATAAGGGTTAGTAGTGATCACATTTCAGACGTGAACCCGATCCCAACTTCTAAAAATACAAACATATCATGTGGAAAATTACTTTCATATCATAAGCTTTTAACGTAAAATGCATGTGATGTCTAACCTTGTCCATTGTTCCTATTGTCTAATGAATGCCATTATTTGTAGGTTTAATTAAATGTATTCATTAGAAGAGGATATTAACACTGAAGAGGTGCAAGAGAAACAAGGGGGACAAAAGGGACAAAGACCTAAGAGGTTAAAACCAAAAATACTGTCCCTAACAATGAAATATAAATATCAAGGAAATATAGTGCACTCAAAGTTCGGGTCAAAAGTAATGAAGATAAAAGACACATTGGCTGGTCATATTCACCTAAAACAGTTTGTTAAAGATAATTTTGTAGAGAATACCATTCTAAGAGCAAAGAAGATTACTAACTTAGGGTTAGCACATATAGCTTCATTCCCCATAGCTATATAATATCCACAATTTATATTAGTAGCTACAAATGAATATAATATAACTCAAAGAAAATGCATTGATTCTTGGGGCAATGATATTATTCACTTGACACCAAGGATGATGAGACTACTCTTTGATTTTACTCCTCATCCTAACCTCAGAATCACAATCGAGCCTCAAGCACTGGGACAATATCAGATAAATGTGGAGGGAAAAAAGAGGTACATAAATAAGAGATGGTTAAAAGCTAAGAAGAAGCCTATAAAGAAATTTCTTGCAAAGCCTAAGAGGCTTGATTTCTCATTTGAAGTAGGTAAAATTATTACATTATTATCTAGAGAGTTCAAGAAAGGAATATTCACATGCTTTCGAGGATTGGTTGTTTTTGTTTATTCAAATCATTCTTGATGGAAAATAGTACTTATGTTGGGGATAGATGGTATCAAATACAATTCAAAATCAAATTACCAAAGTGAAAGATACCAAGACTTTCTATATGAGCTCTTATGTTATATATTGTGTTGCTAGAATTGGGAATTTCCCAAGATTAACCCCTGTGGGCGTGCTTGGAGAGGCATATGGAAAAAATAAGGTCTGACAATACTATGACCAATTGGAACTTAAGAAGGAAAAAAGACATTTCAAAAGAGTAAATGATACCTTCTTGTATGTGGTGATCAACCATTTGATAAGAGATGTAGGTTTCAGACTATCCAAAGAAGCCATGGATTTTGTTGAAGAATGGAGAAGTTGGTTCATTTGATACCCCAAAACTATTTACATTAGGTTATTTTGTTTTGACAAGGCTCCTTTCAAATTTCCAAGGTGTTCAAACAATAAGATGATATTAATGGAATTCTCCAAGTAGGTAGCTAAAGTAAATGCCAAATTCTTAAAGAAACACAAAGTAGGTTGCCATTCTTTTCCTATGGAATTAGGATTTTATTCATGCCAATCAATTGTGGCAGCCAAGGTGGCAACAAAAGAGTTTCAGGATTGCAACCTAAAGTTTTATGAAGAAATGAAGAACTTTGACCCATAGGGGAAGATGAATGAGATATATGTTTCTTTTTTCCCTATCATGAAGACCACCTTGATGATTTTTGGGCTAGCTTGCAAGACCAATTTGAGGTCAGGAAAAGAGGGTCTAAAAGGCTGATTTCTCCTTAGATGAGAGAATTTGGTATCAAGGAAGATATCCTTGAAGAGTAGATAGATGATGGTGTACTCCTAGATCCCTAGTATGAGGTAGATCAAGTTGCAACTAAGGAACTAGAGTCCATCAATTGGATGGAAAAAGCATAATTTAACATAAACAAGATTTCAGAGGTGGTCATTAATCAAAGCATAAAATGGATTAACATGCACCTCCACTGACCACAAAGAAAGGTTACCAAGAAAAGGAAGGATTCACAAGTAGGATCATCCTCAGAGGCTGAAACAAAGAAGTACAAAAGGACTAAGAAGTATTGTTCCTAGGTAGAAGAAGAGAAGTTTATAATGAAGAAACTTGCAAAAGCATTGGAACATGCTAAAGTTACCAATTTATTGTTACGAGAGTTGTTTCGGGTCTTGGTGCTAAACCTCTTGCTACTGTATACCTTGGAGAAGAAACTTCCCAAGAAGAAGGTCCTTCTATTGCTCCTCCAGAAACTAAGGAAATTGCTTCAACTGCACCTTCAACTATAAAAACAACAACTAAATAAGGGGAAGAGCCTCCAGTGATAGATGTAATGGAATCACTCATTCCCTCAGACTCTAAGGAAACTCCATCCTAGGAGGAAGAGAAAGGGAAAGATGAAGATTATAAGGAAACTCCATCCTAGGAGGAAGAGAAAGGGAAAGATGAAGAAGCTAGAGCAGAGGATACTAAGTTTGAGGAGGAAAACCTTTGGAATGAAGCAAAAATTAATGATGTCCTAACATAGGAGGAGAAGAAAGATATATTAGAAAGTGCTCAAAAGGAAGCTCCTGAGGAGCTAGCTCATGAAGAAAAAGAAGAAGAGAAAGAGAAAGAAGAAGCTTGTATAAAAGAGCTTGAAAAACAAAAGAAAGATGAGGAGGAAGCTCAAGTAAAAGAGTTTGAACAAAAACAAAGGGATGAAGAAGAAGCTTTACAAAAGGAATTAGAGATAAATAAGATGGAGGAAATAAAAGATCATAATGAAAAGATGGAACAAGAAAGACTGTTGAAAGAGAAGGAAACACAACAAAAGACTTCTTCTGAGCAAATAGTGGAGACAATTCCTCCTACACCTCCTTCATCAACACCTCTAAATACCTAGCTAGTAACACCTTAGCCAACCACTCCTACATGGATAAAGTTAAATCTAGAGGAAAGGCAACAAATTTAAGCTCAACTAGTGAGCTGGGATAATATGGTGAGAGAAGTGGATAAAGTAAAACCCAAAAAGAAGCCTAGATCCATTCATTCCATGAAGCTTACTAATGATAGGGACTTGGTGGTAGACATTGCAACTCCAATGGTTGACAAGCATGATAGGGAATTACAAGCTTTTGATTATCTGATTAGTACTATCAATTTGGGCAAGCAAATGAGGACTTGAAAATGAACCTTATTGATATTGTGGTTACTACAAGAAAGTAAAGAATGATTAAAGATAAGCAAGCCAAGGATGAGTTCAAAGCTCTGGTAGGGAATATGATTTTTTTTTGAAGGAGTTAACCACATCTACTGCTGAACAACTAGCATCAACCAAAATACCTATAATAATGAGTCATAAGGAATTTGATGAGTTGAGAAAAATAGAAAGGAAAGCTCAAATGATGGATAAATGAGTTGGTGCTCTTAAGAAAGAGATAGGGGAGCTATTCACTATAGGCCATAAGTGTTGTACTTAGGTACATGAGATAGTCAAGTCTTTAAAAGAATATGATCAAAAAATATGGAAAGAGGAAGATAAACATGTAGAATATATTCTAAAGTTGAGGATTCTAAATAAGTTGTCCAAGGGAGACATAATTGAGTATGGTATTTTGGAGGATCAAGACTTGAGTTTTATTGATAAGTCTATGAATATATTAATCTTTTGATTAGAAATTATCATGGAACATAGGAGAATCTATCTCCCATCTCAACAAGATATATTTGATCAAGCGGATGTGCTTAAAGGAATTGTTGCTAAAATTACCAATAAGGAGGTTACATCAGGGTCTGGATTGGCTTCCCTACAAGAAATAAAAGATCAATGGAATAGTCCCTTGGAAGGGTTGATAAAAGGAGATAATGATGAAGGGAGTCTTCTAGATAGATTAATGGAGATCAAGTTCAATGTATGAGATGTTGCAAAGGACGATAGCTAGCTGCAGGACAGGTATGTTGCTACCACTAAGGAATTTGAAAGGGAAATGTTCAAAGTTGAATGGGTTGATGGACCTAAGGAAGAGACCTTGGAGGAAATTTTCAGCAACACTGAAGAGTATTTCAAACAGGTGAAAGCGGCCAAGTAAATGAAGGAATATTCTATTTTTTGAAAAGGAATCTAGTCAATAGAAGTTAAACTTCCAGATGTCTCCTTTGACAACAAGTCCAAATCAGTTTTGACAACTCTAGATCAGTTAAGTAACTCTAGATCAGTTTTGAAAGAAACTCTAGATCACTTTGTATAGAGCATCAATGAGGCATATTTTTCCAGTACTTTAGCAGTTTCAGTAGATTAAAGACTCCAGTTTAGTTGGAAGCACCCCCTAGAATTGTGGATCTAAGCCTCAGTTTATAGATTATGATTTTTGAAAGGAGGAAATATTGCTTTAATTTTTTCTATAAGTTTAGAAATTCTCATTGTAAAGGTCAAAAAGTTGAAGTCAATTTTTTTTCCTAATTTAGATACTTTGTTTTATAGCTTTTATGCAAACAGTTAGACATTTTACATTTTTTTAATGCAAATAGTCAAATTTTAGAAGTTTCTTAGTTTAACAATGGTGTTAATAGACAATAGTTTTTAGTACACCAATGGATCTTGCTATGCGTAATTTTTTCTTAAATGATCAAAATCAATAGAATATATTGAATTTAAAGCCATTTGTTGCATTATCTTTGGATACTATTTTCTTATTATTTGTTGATATGTAAAGTTTTTGTGACAAGTTGATAATGTTCTTATTAAATTGATTCTAAAATATGAAATGTGATTATGTTTATTAAATCATCACTATGAATGGATATAATTACACGAATATTCATGACTTATTCTATTTATCTATTTAGACTTTACTAAAATGCTTGTTATATAATTTGTATGTCTGAATTTGGGAAGATGTTTGTTCATGTTTTTCTATTCTAAAAACCAATGATCTATCTTTTTCTATTTATTTAAGACCCCCTAATAGAGTATTTTGAAATGGGCATTTTGTTACCTTGTTTACTAGAAAATGCCCCTTGAACATTATAGTCATATTAATCACTGACTGATCCAACACAATTGAGAACCAACTACAAAGACCTTGGAGGATAGGTGATTTGATATTAGTTATCTTTTTCAAGAGAAATAGGATAGAAATATTTTGTTTAATGTTTGTTGTGTTATTTTGACCATCAAGAGAACTGGTGCTAGAAGTAGGGCTTGAAGGAACAAACTGGAGCGAATTAGGTCATTTTCACTAAATAGGTTTGAGTGAGTTCTAAGATCTACTCCTAACCTAGATCCATTGGTAGAAATATGATCTCCTAATCAACCCAAAACATGTAGGACTTCAATCCTACCACCATTAACACCACCAACGACTCCATCAGGATTTCCATTAATGTACCATAACTGATACCACCAATGGTGTTCTTCACAGGGAATCCCTCACCACTAGGGACCATCCTCGATGGCATCCATGAGATGCTCAAAAACCTAGAGAAGTTTTTTCCTAGGTATGCCCATGGGGAATCTCAAAGTGTAGAACACATTGAGGCATAAAAAGATGTGTGCACTTGGGCCTAGATAGAACATCATGATATGGCCTATAGATTGTTTCCCTATTCACTTAGAGTACGGCCCATAATTGGTACCTTAACCTGCCCACCAGATCCATTGGTAGTTGGACCAATTTGTAGGATGCCTTCATCAATCAATTTTGAGTCTACATAGACCCAACCATTTTGTATCATCAATTTTTCATGATTAGGAAGGAACCCAACAAACCCATGCCTCTGTTCAATAGATGATTTCAGAGAATGTATAGGAAACTATAGCCACCTTACATAGTGTCTAAGAATATTTCCACCCAAGCATACCTCAAAGCCATAGACCCCTTGATTAATTTATTCTTACACAGAACTTAACCGACTATGGATATCAATTCATTGGCAAAAGTTTACCACCTATCCCTTGAAGTACAATAGAAAATAACCCCTCAACTAGGTGGTATGGGAGGTGCACTGACCTCAATAGGATATCTTGACATACCTAACCAAATCACTGTAGTAAACCATGCAATGAACAATGGAACCCCACTCATGAACATAGTACCAGGAATGCCCAATTTTGCTTATTGACCCCTAGTTGAATTGCACCCTCCACCTTTGTTAATTTGGGTTATTGGTGGGACCCTATATTTCTCCCAACAACAAAACAATTCTCAAAATCATGTTGGAGGATCGAATACAACAACGAAACTGTCAGCTAGAACAACTACAGAAAATGAGCATACTTCTCAATTGTCAATATAGTTGGAAACTCTGAAGAAAACCATGTCTCAAGTGGCCAATGAGATGGCTCAGTTTAGGTTGAATCCCCCTCAAAACCAAATTCAGTACTAGAACTAGGGAGGGTATCTAAACCAAAATAATTACCCCTATTAGAATAACAATCAAAACTAGAGGATCTTTCAAAACCAAAATTTCCAAAGTCAGAATTACCAAAACTAGAATAGGGCATATAATTAGAGGCCTAACAACTCACAATGAGATACTAGACTGAAAAATGGAGGAGTTCTACATAATTACCAAGCCAATGAAGACAAAAAAACACTGCAAACATTGTAGATCTAAACCTCATGACTAACTAATGCAAGTTACACGATACCATCCTCCATTCTGAGGTCAGTTGCCCAAAAATGGAAAAGATTGTTAAAATTTCCCAAGCTGATTCCCAACCAACACAAGGAAATCCTAAAAAAATGGTGGGTCTCTAGATATAGCCATGGCCTTCGAGGCTTATGATGAGTTTTAGTTTCCCCTCCAAAAAGAAAATGAGCCAAAAATAGATACATATGTCGCTCAAGCTTTTCAAGCTAAGGGAGGTCATTTTCTAAGGTATCAGAACAAGGGGCTATTCACCACATTTGCTTCCCCTACCAAAAACCTAGTACCCTCAAATCCAAGAGTGGATAACAATCCACCTCCACCCAAAGGGCCACCTAAGATCCCAAATAGAGGTAATTATTCTTTCATTCCTAAATAACAATATAGCAATAACAAGGAGTATGATCTAATTTTAGAAATGTATCAATCTTTGACATTTTGAAATAGTGTTCCGGTCAACGTGAGCTAGTGTTGAAAGCTTTGGCTAAGGAAGATCAGTTTATGGGAAACTCCAAGGTGACTCCCACTGCTAAAATGAATGTGGCTCTATATAGGGGGAAATAGGAACACCTATGTTCTTGCTGAGCTTAAGAATATTTGGAAAGAACTTACACAACTAGCTTTTAGATTTTGGAGCCTTACATAATTTTATTCCATTTTCCATTTATAAGAAATTAGGCCTAACCCCAATTCAAACCCATAAAAAGGTTATACAATTGGACAAAATGGAAGTGCATGTTGTAGGAGAGTTGAAGAATGTACACATACAAATCAGATTTGATCCAAGGATCCAAAGTTACATCGATATTCAAGTTGCTAACATTCCCAAAATGTATGGTATGTTGTTGAGCAGAGATTGGATGAAGACCATTGGAGGTTATGTTGTTGGAACACAATGATCTACTGAGAGGGGGGTGAATTAGTAGATCTTAAAAAATTAGCTCTTAAAAACTTTTCTGCAAACTACTTTCTTTAACCCTTAATGTGTAGATATTAATCATGTGATACATAAATATGCATGCACACAGAAACATCACATAACACCAAATATATGTGGAAAACCTAATATGGGAAAAACCACGATGACAAAGCCTACTTGAATCTACTACTCAAATCCAAGGTCACAATCCAAATCTCTATTACAATGATTTTAGGACTACAACCCAAGGATGCAACAACACTCTAATTTAGAAGCCACAACTTCAAGGAGACTACAATCACCTAATCTAAGCCACAACTTAGTAAAATGATAATAATTTCAAATACGCATAGACTTGGTTCTATGAAACCTAAGATGCATCAATACATACAATACATTGTTGCACTTACTACAACTTACTTTATGTTGTTGAAGTTGCACACTCAACAACACACCTTTGCTTTGCACCCCCCTCTATGCATAGAAAAAATATTGGAGCGAAACAAGAAGATATCATTTCACAATTAAATACACTCACGTGGAGGTACAAAAGGAGTGTGATAGATTATATGCAAGTGAATTTTGTCTTGGAAGAGGAAGAGGAATGGGCACAATGACCACCTATACCTACGATTGAACCACCCCCAAGACTAATATTTGAATATTACAATGACCCACCTCATTGTTGTAATCATGAGCCCAATCCACCTCCATGTCAACCAAGGGAACCACCTGCATACCGGCCTTAGAATCCACCTCTGGTTAGTCCAACACAATAACCTCATTTTCCTAATCTTACTCCAGGTGAGTTGTCGACTCTGTTTGTTGTTTATGGATTCAAATATCTGGTGCAACCAAGTTGGCCCCCTTGCTTTATCATAGTATCATGATTTACCTAAAGTATCCTAGAGAGGATATCCTAAATTCTTAGGTCAGGATGAACAAGTTCCTGAGGACAATCTTTTAGCTATGACGACTATGAGTGCAGTCCTAGGAATTCAAGATGAAGATGTGTTTTTTAAAAAAATTATTGAAAGTTTGATTGAGAAAGCTATTGAATGGTTCAGAGGATTGGAAAAAGGGAGCATTATTGGTTGACAAGTTCTTAAGATAAAATTTATCCAACACTATGAAATACCAACTAATGTTGCAGCTACCCTACGTCACTTTTTTCATATTATAAAAAATAGAGCTAAAACAATGAGAGATTTTGTCTACTGCTTCAACCGGTCCCTCCAAAATATTCCTACCCCAGAAAATCCTAGTGCAAAGATCTAATACCACATATTCATTTCTGCTCTTGAACTAGATATAAAATTACTTTTGAAAAGAGAAAAAATTCAAGGAATTAAACAAGCCCAACAAGAGGTTGTGAAGGTTTCAGAAGATGATTTCATTGTAGTAGGAAAGTGGAAAGAAAATTCAAGTATGAAGCTTGAAGAAAGTTATAAAACCTTTCTCAAGCTTCCAGTCAAACACAATCCCACTGTGGAGAACATGAATTTAACGATCCTTGATAACCTACATTAGCCTAATGAAAAGAAAAACCACCCCTGTGTTGATTTATCCTTGAACTTGTGCACCTATGCTAAAGTTGAAAATTATTATAGCTCATCTAGTGATGATGAAGATGAGGAGTTACTAGTAAATCCACCATTGACTCTGACCTCTCCTCCTAGTGAGCTTTCTCCTTCAAAGGCTAGCCCAAAAGGTTTGGTATCAATTTCTCTTCTTTTTTTAGAATACGAAGCTTTCCTTTTCAAGGAAGTAGAAGAGAAGGATATACACTTAAGTCTGGAAGAAGATGATGATCCTGGGAAGGGTGATCTTCAGATGAAAAAATGGTGGTAAACTCATCCTAACCCTCTCTTTGATTTTGATGAATTTGAAATACATGATAATCCTCTTTTTATGAATCCAGAAGATCAATTAATGTCAAAAGAAGAGAATTGTTTGCTCAAAGTTGTAGTTGATCATGACCAGAGACAACAAGAGGAAAATACTAATCTCCTAACTAAAGGAGAAAATCAAGGTCAACTCCTAAAGGTAATTGAATCTTCAGATATCATCCTTCCTGGCTCACAAGTTATTTATGAGGTGTTCAAGTTTTCCAATGAAAGCCTTGAAGGCTAGGCAACTGTAAGCGAAATAGTTGAGCATTTTGTTTCAAAATCTTCTAATTTTGAAAGGAACATTATACAAGATCCAGAGGTTTTAGTGCAACTATTAGAATCAACTTGTGGAGTCGATAAAATTAAAAGAGGGATTGTGATTGATAAATCAATAGTGGAATCTAGCAAATCTAATGTTGTACAAACTATAAACTGGGATCCTAAATCTTTTGACAATGTGATTCCTTCTACACATGATGACCAATAATTTCCTTTTCCTTAGAGTGTATATGTGGGTATCCAATTAGAGGAATCTTTTCTTCTTGTTCAAAGTGTTAGGTGAAAAAAGTGTAGGACAATCTTGGATTGAATTTTATATAGGGAAGCATTAAGGTGAGCCATTTGACTACTAAGGCATATAATCAAGAATGGCTCTTTGAACATAAGGAATCACTTGAGAAGTCCTTACAGAGTGCTGACTTTGTTTATTTAACAATAGTGGTTACAATTTGGTAGTTGGCTATACACACAATTTTCAATTACTTAGCATTGATTCGTATAGGCAGCTACTTCTCCCAAACTTTCAATAGATTTGCATAATTATCTCGGGAATCATCTAAGGTAGGGTTTTCCTATCATGTACATAGTTGAAAATTTTGATGTGTCGATAGTCTAGATGTTTCTTTCTTGGTTTTGTCCCATTTTTGGTTTGCTTTAGTTGTCCTTCCTCCTTGAATTTGTGTTCTAATGGATAAGGATTGGTCTACACTTATGATTCTAGGTTCGTAGCTTCATCCTTTGTAGTCCTTGTCCCCAGCTAGAGCCACTGTTACACATAAACTTTCCTTAAGTCATTATTCAAGATGTTATTATATTGTTTTTCCTAAGTCATGGAACAATCTAGTTCTTGGCAGTATTTTGTCATCCATTTCGAACTCAGGTGATGTTTTGTTAGGTTCATCAAACCTCCCATTTTACTACCTACTTTATTTTTCCTTCATTGGGCAATTTTCTCCTATCACATCCAACTTCCTTTATCTCCCAAAGTGCATGCACGAAACCAATTAAGTCATAAGTCAAGGTTCAAAAACTTCATCTGTAAATCATGCCTCAAGTGGCATTTTCTAAGTCATTTTGAACTTGGGCAGGGTTTTGTTAAGCTATGCTAACCATAGGTTTTGCTGCCTACAAAGAGTTATATTGATTAAACTAAATTATTTCTAGTCTGGTTACTTAATTAAGATGTTATAATGAAAGAAAGCCAATAATTTTCCAAGCACAATGTAAACAAAAATCAACAAACCATACATGTAAAAACAAAAATAACACCAAAAAGAGATATTTTATTCATATGTAAACATTTTTCCATTATGCTGGTTTAGCTACAATTGCTTGGTTTGAGTAAAAAACCCAAGTTGGTGGAAAAAAGAGAGGCAAAAGAAGACATTTTAGGTGCACAAAGTAAACATTATGACCTAGATGCTCTTAGTAACAACTTGCAAGCATTCAATTTGAGCAGGTGAAAGCAGGTTCTTGTGTGATTGGAGGAATTGCATGAACAACCCCATGTCATTCCTCACTACTCTAGTGTGTAATAGAGCCATAGCCTCCTACAGAGTCTCATCTTAGATAGTAGATGCAATGTAGATGGCATCAGCTACCAATCTAGTTCAAGGATAGTAGCTGAGTCCATTTATTTCCATCCTAACATGATGATGGAATTAAAGTCTCACCAAATTCTCTAGTTCCCTCACACCCCAGTCTCGATGGCCATAAGTCTTGACAATTGTGTAAATCAATCACTCCAACATGGTAGTATTATGTGCATGAACTTGGCTCAGAAATGCCTCACCTAGGATGCTTCAAAGCACCTCTTCTTCCACCTCACTCTACATGATGAAGACCTCTTTCAGTTGATCAAAAATATGCCTGAACAGAGGATTGCACTCAATCTCTTCTAGAACAATGTAATCATTCACATAATTTCCATCGCTTTAGGAGCTCACCATAATTGATGTTGGGAGAGAAATGAAACTACTTGAATTTATAGAATTTTGGTTAGACATGGACACAATCATTCAATATTGATAAGATGTGAATTTAATTCACATTTATGACCAATTTCTCTTGATTGAATTACAATTCTTCATTAGAAAGCTCACACGTGCTACTGCTTGGCTTCCTTATACATTGCATTAAAGATTGATGAAATGATTGGTCCTTTGGTGTTTGTTGCTTGAGTGATGATTGATTTCTCTACCAATATCTATTCTTAGAAAAATTTCTAATTGTCTTATCAATTTTCCAATAAACATTTGGGATGCAAGAGGTCACTAATTTAGTAACGTCCTTAGTTTCCATTCAATGGCTTTAGCTATACTATAAATTAGAAGTTAAACATAGAAAAATGGACTTTTGAATCTTCCCAAATACATCTAGGGGTGTTTAGGAGGAGGAATGATATTAATTACAATCTACAATAGCTTATAATCGGTCTGTTATAAATTAAAAGATTTGAAGTTTGCAAACCTGAGTGTTATGTGTACGATATAGCTTTGTTTTCTTTGAAAAATGAGCTATATATATTTTATTTATTGCAGTATGATCTATTTACATTAGCTAGATTTGATAGTCATGATTTTCAATCTTTGTATTGTTCATAAATGGTTGTGTTTTCTGCGCTTGCATTAGTTTCATATTTATGAGCTAGCGTTAGTCACCTTTTCTTCTTTCTGGTTAAAAGCACATGTCATTTCTTTAGAATAGATAAATTCATTGAAGATCTTGTGAGGGAGTTGTACCTCGATAAAATTTAGAGAAAAGCCACAAATGCAATTGTGCGCTTTTCAGAGCTATTAGCGAATTTGAATTGGTGCCAAATCTAGGTATAAAGTCATCACTTGATTTATCTATGAAGGCTTATTTCATTCACTAACAAGAGTGGACATACCCATGACTTCAAAGACATAAGTTGTAACTTATGTGACCTGCAACTGTTGATACACAGTCAATAACAAAATATAATTTTTGTTCACGACACCATAACTGTAAACACATTAGGGTTTGTCTGTAAACCCTAATATCACCTAAGAATAGAATTAATTCATTTTTGGGGACATCCATCACTTTCTCGACCTGCAAAGAACATCACTGGAATACTCTAAAAAAACCCATCATGAATCTACCACTCAATTCGCCATCAAGACCACTATTGTCTCATCCATCTTCTATCATCATGTCAACAAACTCCTTTTGCAAAATTTTCCCTTTTGGCATCAATGAAAACTATATGCACATCAACATAGGATCAACACACTTCTCCTTTGATCCCCTTTTGACATCAATGACAACATATTCCAACAATCTCCCCCTTTGTCATTGATGGAAAAACTTAAATGCTTAATGATACTAATTAATCAATTTAACATTTGTACCTGTGTCATCTTTACTTTCTCCTATTATTTATTTCTCCAATGCTCCTCTTGAGCATTTGCATACTTTCTGCCCCTTTGACATCAATGGAAAAGGGATCATTCTTGAAACTATTCTTCTCCATTAACAAGTAGTGCAAAGGGTCTCGCTGGATTCTAATGTCCTCCTTGGACATTCCTTCTCCTTTGCTCATCCTTATGAGTGTCTTCATAGCTATCTCTCTTATGCTCTACTTTGAGCATCACTCATTTCTTTTCCCTCATGCTAAATTCTTTTGAGCACTTGCTCATCCTTTCTCCACATCACTATGTCAGGTCACCATACTTCTGCAGCCTTCACTTTTTCTTAGCATGGCAAAGGGACTTTTCTCCCCCTTTCACTGATACCAATTGAAAACAATTTTTTATACTAATTGCCGCATTTGACCTTTTTACTACAATGGCAATACCATATGCTTTAATTGCTCTATACCAAAAGAAATATTTGATGCCAGTTGAAGTTCCATTACATACTTAGTGCCAATCAGGTTTGATATCAATTATAGATAATCCGATTCATGCTCTATGCCAATTGAATCATATACTTGACATCAATTGATGATATCATGACTTGATACCGATTATCATTCTAATACCAATTGTGAATGTGTTCACTTTATGCTATATATGAATTGATATCTTGGACTACACTGTATCAAGTATAGCATTGATTTGATACCTATAGCAGATCCCCCTTAGAGCTTGCTCCATACTCTTCTACTAGTCTATTCACACATTTTTTTATTCCAAGTTCTACATTTCATTTGTACCATCCAAACTGATCATACAATTGATCTACTATCAGAAGCAACTCCCCCTGAGATCATGCAACATTTTCTTCTAACCTAACTCATCCATTTGCTTCCTTTTATGCTTTGTACCAACTAGACTATTCTAAATTTTTTTTATAATGGGTTGATACCAATTTGAAAACAATATACACATAACAGTTTCCTCTTAGACATAACTCTTCCTCTTGCAGGAAAAAAGCATTTCACTTGACATAACATCCACACCACCTTTTTTTTCAATAAATCATACCAGTGGTTGATATTAATTTATGCAGCAAACTCTCTACCATTTGCTAATTTTCTTACACCTTGACATGCATTTCAAGGAGAAAGAATGTGACCATAAATCTGCAACCATCAAGTCATTAGAAATTTGTAAAACATATTCTACCTAACTTGATCTCTCCTTCATTTCCAGGGATGAATGAAACAAAAATTTAGCTCCCCCTAGACTCATTCCCCATCACTACAAATTAGTGATGTGAGGTAAACACAGCCTCATGGAGTGTTTCCTGCCAGTCTTTCTCTCTCTAAACCTTCTTTTCCTTTTTCTCTATCCGACTATCCTTCCTCTCAACAACATACAAACACATGTTCACTTTAGAGGACACATTCTTCTTTGTATTCTTCCTCTTTCTCTATACGACAGGTCTTACAAGATCTAGTCTATAGTCTTTAACTATGCGACCCAGGTTTTCACACTTGTAGCATATCACATGCATATTCCTTACAAGAGAAAATTAATTTCTATTTACATATTCAATGCTCCTTCTAAGTGCTTCTCTACACTTACTAGCCTTATGAACAAACTCATTATAGACATAAAAATATCCATAAAAACATGATGAGTATTGGGTCATAGCGTTCCTCTGAACAAGGTGACAAGGTCTTCTTTGATTTTTCTTCTTCATATATCTTCTTATCTATTGTGGGTTCCTTTACTATGTTTTGGCTGAGATTGGTTGGTTCACATTGTTAATTGTTTATGGATTGGGCCGACAGTTTGTACATGTTTTATATTTTGTTAAAGCTAACATGTAGTTGATGCAATCTCTTGTTGCTGATATATATAAGTGATTGTTCATATCATTTTGAGATGTGTTGCAACAATATGTGAAAGTCAAAGAGAATATATAGATCGATTGTGTGTAGTTTCACTTATGTAGAACAAGATTGGTGACCCGAATTAAAGAAGATAGAGTTTCAAGAGAAGAATCAGACAAAGTATGAAGAATGTTGTCAATGTGCTTAACCGGAACTATACTCAAGCATTAGTAGATGCTATCTTATAGTTCATCCACTCCAGTTGTTTGTATATGACTGTAAGACAATGATTCTTCCTTTGGGCAGTAAGACTTTTTGTATTTGAGCAATGAGCTCTAGGTAGTGTGCCTAAATGCATGTGCATTCCCCATTTGCAAACACTTATTTTGAGTATACTCATATTGTGGATTGGCCTCCATTGTGGTTTTTTTTCTAATAGGGTTTCCATGTAAAAGATCCTTGTGTTATGGTGTTGTGGTTGATTGCCTTGTGTTCTTACATCTTTCTTTTGGTTCAATGATATAAGTAGTTTAAAGATCAAGTTAATAAAATTAAATTTTGTAGAACACTGATTCACCCCCCCTCTCAGTGTTCCTTGATTCCAACAATTGGTATCAGAGCCTAGTTCCTCAAAAGAAGTTTAATAGCTTGGGGAGGATCTAGGAAGGTGATTCAATGGATTTCGGTAGTCTTCAACAACAACTTTTGGTTGCACTAGATGATCTTGATCAGTCCAAATTTGAAGTCCTGGAATTGCAAGCAAGCCTCATGAATGCTAATAAATTCATTCAATAATTCAAAGATCAAATCAATAAGTCCAAGGAAAAGAGAAAGGAACTCTGTGATCAGCTTAAGCATAAAGAAAGTAAGAGCATGGAAGATGAACACCTAAGTCAAGCCTTGAAGGAAAAGATAGAAGAATGTGAAAATATCACTAGAGATAATGTTGTCCTAAAGCATGAGATGGAATCTATTGTGATGAGGATGACCAAGGAGAGTGAAGAGAAAAATAAGGATGAAGATAATCTTACACGGTCCTTGAAAGAAAAATCTAAAGAATGCAACAGAATTAATGATGGATTCAATCAGTTGGAGCTTGAATTGAAACAATCTAGAAATAATGAAGAAGAGCTTGAAAGAAAGATTGTTATTCTCAGGGATGAACTTGCTACTACAAATGAATACAAGGAGAATTTCAAGATTAGCTTCACTAAGCTTGATGAATTGATTCAAAGCCAGAAGATTGGAGGTGACAAGAAAGCTCCATATCTAGTCAAAGGAAATTTAGGCAAGTAAATCAGGTGAGCAATGCTAGAAGGTATCCGGTAAGGCAACCCAATGCCCAAAAGTTCAATGGATACTATTTTGTTTGTAATAAATTTGTTCATATGGCTGCTCAATGTAGAAGTAGAATGAATTCAAGTGGTCCATCATTCTCTAATCAGTGTTTCAATTGCAATAAGTATGGTCATAAGTCAATTGAATACATAAATATTTCAAACAAATTTTTCAATAGAAATGTTAGATGTTATGCCTACAATAGATTTGGCCATATTTCTAACCAGTGCAAATCAAGAGAAAATCAATGGAATAACCGGTCTGGACAAAGAAATTTCATGTGCTATAATTGTAACAAATCCAGTCACATTGCAAGATTCTATAGGAAGGGTCTGGTAAACAAAGAGAAAAATATGCAAAAGAATGATAAGGGAAAAGGAAAAGTTATTGCGGATGAGATCATGAATCAAATGAAGAAGACATGGGTGAAGAAAAGTGTTTCTGATGCAGGAAATGAGTCTACACCAGAATTTGGTACTGGAAATTTCTCTAGGAATTAGTTTAAGGCCTCTGGCCTAAGGGGACTTCTCAAGAAAATATTTTACTCCCCTTACAGGTAGTTGGTACTGGAACATGACGAATTGCAATGATTGCATTAGTGATCTACAAATGTTTTGGGAACACTTATGGAGGAAATTTATGCAAATTGAAGGTCTGCAAAATAATTTTCTTTCAAAGTCTATGAAAATAGGGTATTTAGAAGACCTAGGGAAAAAGCATTTATTGAGATAAAAAGTTAGGTGTGTGAATGATAAAAGGTTACTTTTATTCCTCATTTGTCACATTGCATTTTGAGAAGAAGTTTGGAGAGATTTGCAAGTGAATTTTGGTGAGATACAAGTCTAAAGTCGATTTGAAGATCAAACCCTAATCCGACGAAAGGTATTTATCTGTAAAACTTGTGAACTTGAAATTTCTGAAAATGGTCGCTTCATTGGTTGTTGATATTAAGGATAGACCCACCCAACATTCAAATGGAACTTGTTCAAATCTATTGAGACAAAACCATTAGGTGCATTTTCTTCCGTTCCATATGGTGTTTTGTACATTCAAGATATTAGGGTATATATTCATGCGAATGTTGAGGAATTAGGAAGCTCCCAGTTGTTAAATCTGTACACAAATCACATTGTGGGAGAAGATCTTTGTGTAATGCCTTAATTTAAGACTTTGGAGGAGAAGAAGCTCAACTGTGTTCGACAAAAATGAATGGGTTCGGTACATACTAAGTCGAGTGCATACTAAGTTCAAGTGGTTCAATTAGCTCTTTGAAATCACAAGAGAAGCTATAAGCATTGTTATTGGTCTAAATTCATCTAGTGGGTTGCCCACATTGAAATATGTGAAGAACCAAACAGTCATTGAGGCAACAGTGTAATACCCCTCTATTTTTCTTTCTGGCTAGACAGTGTGTCCTTGTTTGCTTTGATGTTATTTTTGGTTATTGAGATACTTTATCATGTGTGTGTTATTTGATCGCTATTTATAGAGTGATAATTTATTTGTATGATGTGATGTATCTTATCCGATGCTTTATTTGGCATGTTTTAATTGGTGTAATGATGATTAGTAATTGTAACATGTTATTGCATGAGATATTTGTTTATGATGGAACTGTCAGTCTATGATGAGTGTATTGGTGAAGGGGACGAGATCGCATCACTCACTTGCAAGTTCCCTACGATTCTGCGATTTCCTCTTCATGGTGTGTTTATTATGTTATATATATGCATGTTCGATATACTCTTTATTTGCAGGTTGACAAATACAGGACATTAACTCCACCCGATTTCACAAGTTTGAGCGTGTCCATTGGCCAACGGTATTCAATTGGGAGATAGTAGCTAGGTTTTTCATGCCAAGTCATCACCCTAGTCATAGTGTGTCATCGGGTTTTAGTCGGGTTAAGTTGTTTTAATGTTGTTCATCTCTCCTTGATTTCATTTAAATTGCAAGTTGAAAAAGGTAAATAAATGGCTTTATGTATTCAAGTTGTTTTTAAATAAATCTAGCTATAATGTCAGAAATGTTATTTAATTTATTAATTAATTTAATTGAATTAATAAAATAATCTAATCTTGGATTAGATTTATTTTATTGATTAATTAAATTAATTGTGTTGAATTGATTAATTAAATTTAGTTGTGGAGTAAATAAACTAATCAATTAAATCTATTAAGTGAATAGTTTAATTGTATTTGAAAAGTGCATAAGGTGAATGATTTAAATCTATTTGAAATTTAAATTGTGTTTTAAAGTATTAAACTAAAAAATATCTTGTAAATGCATAAATTAAAAGAATTAAATTTATTTGAAAAAGAATTTTGTTTTAAATTATTAAAAGTAAGATATTTTGTAAATGTATGAAAATATCTATAGTGTTGAAAGATATTTATAAGTAGAAGAAGAAAATATCTTGGAAAATATCTTGGATATTTTAGAGCATATTGACTAATTTGGGGAAGAATGAAAGGATTGGGGATTATTCATGCTTAGAGAAAAAAATTTGCTATGAAGAGGAAAAAGGTTTTTTTCTTGTTTTGGGAATGCATTTTGGAATTGGAATGAAAATTTGGAAATATTTTGGTAAATTTGAAATTGCAGCTCAACTCCAGTCTTATTCTTCAAGCTTCAAACAGGTTCTTTCTTGTTTTGTTTATTATTTTCAAAATTTGGTTCTTTTCATATTGAAAACTTGTTTGGAAACAAATTTGAAAACCCTGTTGAAATCATGAAGGAATTTAGAATTCTTGTGGAAAACCAAACTCTTTCAATTGAAATTCTCAAGTTTAACAATATGAAACTGAAATAGAAACAAAAAAGAAAAATTTGAAACTTCTCTATTGGATTTGGGTATTTCCAGAAATTCATCATGAAAATTGTGCTTGAAAATTATTTCTATTGTAAAATTTATGTAGAAAATTGGTTCAATTTGACTGTAAAGTGGAGATTATATATATATATATATATATATTGTGTGTGTATATATATATATATATTGTATATATATATATTGTATATATTGTATATATATATATATGTATACACATATATTTTATTCAAGTATAATGGGTCTATTTTATTTTGGGAAGTTTAATTTTTGTTTTTTTTCCCCTCCTAAAATTCTAGGAAAAGTTTTTTTTTTGCATTCTAGAAATACAGGGGAAAATTTAATTTTAAATTTTAAAAAAATATGTATATAAAATAATTTTTTTATTGGTAAGTAGGGGGGGCAACGGTGGCTGCCATAGCTACACCCATGGAGGGTGCGTTGTTGTGGCAACACTCCCCACAAGCTGTGGGGGAAGCGCTGCCACAAGCAGCGCAACCTCCATAGGGGAGGCTGGGCACAGCCATAGGCTACGTCCCCTTCCCCTAGGTGGGGTTCGTGCCTTTTATAAAGTTTTTTTTTTAATTTTATTTTAAAATATATTTAATATATATAAATTATATATAATATATAATATATATTTTAAGTTTTATTTTATTTAGATGTTTTTATTTATTTATAAATATATGTGTATACATATATATTATTTGTATTTTTAATTGGAAAATATTTGAGTTATTGTAATGAGACAGAAGTTAAATTGAAAATATAAATTATATATTTAAATATAATCAATTCAAGATTATTTTATTGACTCAATTATTAATTTTATAATGATTTTATTGTAACACAATTGATTTTGATCTTTTTGTGCAATTAAGGAAATTGGATGATGTGCACATGGTTAAATAGATGGATATTTAAATGTGTAAAATAGATATTAAATTTACGTAGAAATGTTTTCTTATTTAAATAAATATTTAATTAATAGAGATGTATACATCCAAATATTTATTTTATAATGAAATGATTTCTATGGGGAAATGAGATTTTTATATGTAAATATTATTAGGAAACCGAAGTAAACCTGTTGATTTAAATTTATTATTGCTGGTCAAATGTATGAGTAGTTATTTAATAAGGGAATATTTTTAAAGGAAAAAGTTATTCGTTTTAGATGAAATGAAATGTTTAAGAGAGCGATTTTTATTTATAGTTATTGTTAGTTGCAAACGAATGTATGATAAGATTAGTTATTTTCATGAAATGTGTAATTGAGGAATTTAAAATATTGTGTTCATAGTCAAGTTATTGATTTGTTTTTTAAATAATATATTTGAAAGGACAACTATTGGATTTAAATGTAAGCAGTTTAATAGTGAGATTAATTGATTTATTTTTCAAAGGACCAATATTTATGTTTAAATGATAGGTTCTGGATCATAGAAGTAAATGTTTATTACTATTTAAGAGCAATTAGGGAATTAAATATCTGGTTAAATTTTATCCTTTGTTTGAAAGAGACATAATTTAATTAGTTTTATTGTGGCAATAAACTATTGAATGTTATTAAAGGAAGTGGATTTAGGAAATCCAAATATAAATTTAATTCCATTTGATCACCCTTCTTGAATGTGTACTTCTATTTTCGCTTTGGGGAAATTGATTAGAAGGGTTGTTAAGTCTTCCAAAAGGGGTTTAACTTTTGGGGTTGTTGTATTATGTTAGTCAACCTTTGTATTGCCTTGGGTGGTGTGTATAGTTGTATCATGTTGTCTTACTCGATTTTCATGAACGGGGATGGTTTGTGCCTCATTTGGATTAGGAGTGGGTTATGTGGTTTGTGCCTCTTTGGAAGGAGTGGATTATGTATTTTGTTGCCTCTAGTGTTGGAGAGAATTTTTCATTACGTGTTCCTCCTAGAGTTGGAGTGGTTTTATCTTGTTAGTATGCACTTTGGATTCCCTTGGTGATTGGTTTATATGTGTTGTCAAGTAGAAGAGTGGCTTTTGTTAGGCGCTAGAGCCCAAAGAGGTAAACTGGGTAACCTTCAGAGGTGGTTTAATCAAGTGATAACTAAAGCAATATACTTAGAAGTTTGGGTAGTATTTCACACTAATCAAGATAATTTAGCCTCACTCATAGACACAAGTGCTCATATAGGCTTGGGATGAGTGGGAAGGCCTGGAATGGCAAGTTCATCTATCTAGTCTTTACGAGAGGTATTTGATTCTGCATGAGTGAATATGGGGCCCAGGATTCGGTTGAGGCCACCAGGATATCCCATAGTGGGGGCCAAAGCCTATGAAGATTCCTAGAGGATATCCCATGTCGAGCTATGTGATGACATTTTTTCTACAACAAAAGTTGGTATTTGGTTTTATGTGTATGGTCTTCTTATCATACCTGATCTATTTTATTTCTGGAAGCAATGTGAATTATGTCAGTGATGTTAGAGTTGTACTTGTGTTATTCTTATGGTTGTATGGTTCATGTGATTGGTTGTGTCAGTGTGAGTTAGCCTGTGTCTAGAGGTTGATGGTCTTGTATAGGATTCCTTATTACTATCTCCTAGCACAGGGGGTGAGCCTTCGGGTATCACATGGTTGGGTGGAACGTGCACCTTACTCCGTTGGGTTTTCTTCTTGTTCATGTGGATGAGATTTCCAGTTGAAGAGCTCGTGAGATCTAGTTTCATTTCATGCTTTATTCATTTCAGTTGAATCTTGTAATTTATTACCCCTCATTTGTTATCGAGGTGGAAGATGTATTATGTAACCATACTTATTGGATTTACCTTGTTCGGGGAATGAGAGTTGTAATCTTATTGTTAGATTATGTTATTTGAAAACATGTGGTATCATTTATTCTTTGATGTAAATTATTATGTATGGAATGTATGTGTTCTTAATTTATTAAGTAATTAAATGTTATGGTTTCAATTCATGTTTCTCGTTTGGGTTTTAAGTAATCTCAGTCTCGTAACCTTAGAGGTTGTTGGCAATGGGTAGTGAACTTGCATGTTATTGTACTTAAACAAAAAAAAATAGTACATTTAAGTAGTTAATTGCATCTTCCTCTAGGGTTGTGTGGTAGGGCATTACAAACAGGTTCGGGTATGTGCAGGATCTTGATGGGCCAAAAATTGGCAATATGATGGGTATGTGTAGGGTTTGTGGCTGATGAATTTTTTTACCAAAAATTGATGAAATGAAAAGGGTTTTTAAAGGAGTTTCTTAGATTTCCACCAATATAAATTATGATTTACTTTGAATTTAATAAATAATTATTATTCATTTTCTATTTGAATTACGACTAAATTCATGATTGATAGGGTGATTGAAAAACATTTATAGCTTTCAAACGGTATCACATTTTTTGAATCTGAAACATGCGTCACATTCTATGTTTCACATACTATAGGATTAAAAAATAAATAATTGAATTTCATGAAGTTTTGACCAAGTTAAGGTGGTCAGACATACGATTTTTTATATTTTTTTAAAGTTGTAATAAAAAAATCATAATTAATTATTTACTTGGAAAAAAATTACATAAAACTATGCATCACATCGAGACATGAGTCCTCTACTTATATTTAAAATCTTATAAAAAAATATTATCATTTTATTGTGGTTAGGGTGGTCAGACAGACACCTACTTATTTTTTCCCTAAAATTTAAGTAGTACTCCATTGAAATTGCAAATATTCACCAAATAGATTTTTTTTCCTAAAATAAACCTAGTAGTTTAGAAACTATATTCAATTTCCTACAAATTATATTATTACATATTTTTGAAATAATATAGATAACTTATTCAAATTTTTACATCAAGTTTCCTAACATTGATTTTTCTGAATTTTTTCGCCACTTAAGGGCCTATTTTTTCCATGATGATCCTACACATACCCGTTCCATTTTTGAAAAAAGAGCCATGCCAATTAATGACATCATTGAATTGGATGTAAAATTTTCTTCTATTTTTATTGGATATAAAATCTATCACTCTAGCAAAGATAATTTTGTATCCGGTACAACAGTCTATGTAGCTTATCAAATGGTCAAGGAAAATGTAGAATATGACTTATGTGAGTTACTTCCAGGCCAACTAATTGAAAATATTGGAAAAATCAAGAAGGATAATAACTCTTTCAAGTATGGAAATCTGTTGTTATTCCTATTCTTCTACTTCATGAATGAAGTTTTGGGAGTTGGTAAAGTGCAATGGAAAGGTGACAAACCGGTAGCTATTCAAATCAGAGACATCTTATACAGAATTGGTGATAGAAAAAGCAAGGAAAAATGCTATCTAGGGTTACTTCAAAAGCTTTCAGAGTGAAATTCAAGCTAGGGAAAGGATTCCTAAATATGTTGTGGAAAAATATAAGGACACTATTTGCTTCATGGTTGACATTGATCAGTGTTTGATGGAAGCAGCATAACCTAGAATAGTTTGGATAATGCCTATGGGATATGAGGTTGAAGAACACATTTTGGAGTTGTATGCTCAACACCTATTGAGTAAACCTTGGGATTCAACAGAAGAATGGTTTGGTTACTTGGAAGAGAAGGATATGCAAGCACATACACAATTGAAGAAGCCTATGATAGCCTAGAAGGTGAGAAAGGAAGTTGAAGCTTTTGTAGAAAGCATTGGCATATCAGTTGAAGCAGTGAGGGAAGCTAGGGAGAAAAGAGATCAAGTTGAAGAAGGAGGGCCTGCTAGAACTGAGTCAGTTAGCCTGGTAGCATCCTCTACCAGATCTAGATCTACAAGGAGCTCTGCACTCTCATCTGGTCCTACAAAGAAATCAAGCCCAGTAAAAGATCAAGTCAAGACATTTGATAGAGAAGGAAAGAGGAAGAAGGATAAAAGCACAAGAGTCTATGTTGCAGTTGAAGATGATGAAGAAATTGAATTAGATGAAGAAGTAAGAGAAATCAAGCATAAGGGCACAAAGGAATCAAAATTCTCCAAGGAAAATCCCTCCTATGAAGAGAAAGCAAAGAAAAAGGTGAAAACTGATAGATCAGGTATGACTGTAGAGGAGGTGGAAAATTCTTTAATTAAGGATGGTAATCTCAAACCACTTTCTGAATGGTATGAATTTTTTTATAGTTTTGATCAAAGAACTTTTGAAGAAGCCACAATAAAATATTTGAATATTTTCAATATGACTCTCATAGAAATAATGTCAGATTTACCTAAAGGATTATATGAATTCTTGGAAATGAGGAGAGTAAATGCAAGAGTTGAAGATGAACAAATGAGAGAACACATACTTTCTGATCTGTGTCTAGTAATTCCAATGGAAGAAATGAAGAAAATCCTTAATGATGTTGAAAAGGATTTTAAGAGCAAAAAAAGAATGAATAAGCTTATGATCAGGAAGACTAAGGAAGTGGCAAAAGACAATGAGAAAATTCTTAAGGTAGTTCTGTTGAAAAGCAGATATAATGTTGTTTCTAAATAAACTCAAGATGAAGATGTTCCATCTGGTCCAAAAATTGAGGAGGTGAACAAAGAAACAATTGAGGATACTCTGAATCCTCTAGATATGCAAGATACTAAAATTCCCATGGATACTGAAGCTCCTAAATATGTGTCAGTTGAAGCATAAATTCCCAAAGCCAAGCAAGAACCTATGATTGAAGAAAAGAAAGCTGAGGCAAAGGAGGTTGCTATGGAAGCAAGAGACTACAAAGGCAGTAAAGGAGTTTTTAGAAGAACAATAGGAGGAGTTTGACCCTAAATTAGTTGAAGGTCCTATCAACTTGGCCACTCTATCTCCTATTCAGAAGTTGAAGGTAGCATCATTTACTCAGGCCAAGGCAAGGGAGGAGATGTTGAAATATCACATTGAGGACAATGAGTTGCTAAGTCTTGCATCCAGTATCTTGGAGAAGATCATTCCCAAAAATGTCAAGGACTCATCTGATTCTCCATCTAGTCAGCTGAAAAAACTTATCAACTGTATAAGTACTCACTTTGAGTCTCTTGAAAAGTTAGCTAAGGTTAAGGTCCAAAAATAATTTGATACAAACAGGTTCAGTAGACTCAAGCTTATCCTTGTAGGATAAGAACATTCAAGGTGCATTATTTGAGGGTGGAAATATCTACAAGTCATGCTTATCCTTGTATAAATTCACTAAGGACACTGAAAAGAAAATTAAGGAATGTGAGAAACAATTAGCAAATATTTCTCAAGCCTTTGATCCTCTAACCATTTTTGTGGGTAAGCAAGAAGGTCAAGTCATATCCTAGCTTGAAAAAAATAAAATTTTGAAGCATGAAAAAGAAAAAATTGTTGAAAGGGTATGTAAGCGAAAAGGACTAACTGGTCCTAAAATGGAGACAATGCTTAGTGCATTGAAGGAAGCACATGATGCTATGGTTGTCAATGATCTGAAAAATATTGAGTTAGTAGAGATGCAATCCTACCTATTGTATGGTCACATGACTATTTTGGAGAGTCTCAAAAAGGGTTGGGACAATAGTTTAAGTCTATTGAAGAACAATTTTGTAGACATATTCAAGTTCATGTAAGTCAAAAAAGCATGTTTGTACATATACAATTTTGTATGATTTTTGGTATGCAGATTCCTATCTTTTCCATTGAAGTCAAAGGGGGAGTGTGGGATAGTGAAAAAATTCATATTCATCTAAGGGGGAGTTGTGATTAATTTATTTTTTTGAAGTTTTGTGGATTGCAGTGTATTCATGTTGATATTGATTCTGACACTTAGTCATTTTTCACTAAGTGTTGCCATCAATGCCAAAGGGGGGGATTTTTGGAAAGATACACTGCACAAGTCATCTGGTGTTGTCAATGATGGCAACCCTAGTTAGTAAATCCCATCCAAACTTCAGTAATTGCTTATACTAAAAGTCAAATTGAAGATATGTGTTAACTGTCAAAGCTAAAATAGGGCATCCGATAGAGTTGTGTACATTGACTCATATGTAATTTTACTGCTATCATTTTGCATTGTAGATCTCAAGGAATGTCTTTTGATGTATGAAATATCTTATGTTTGAATCATAGGGCCTCGTATTGATTGGTGTGCAAGTTAGAAGATTTGGTTCATTGATTTTCAGTTTAATAGTGCAGAAAGGCCGACTAGATGAATGTAGCGCGTTGCAGCTATTCAAGGCATAATTGTTGTAGACATGTAAAATTTACATTCTGCATTTGATCAGGTTCATTCATCAACTGAACTAGATGTTGCATTAGATCCATTCATCACCTTCATCCATTCATTTAAATAATCTCATGGCCTAAGGTAATTTATTTAAAATCAAATAAGCATTATCATCAATCTTTTAATAATAAATCAAAAAGCCATTTAAATCAAATCCTAAATCATATTCCATCATTTTCTGATTTAAATAAATCAATTATCAAAGTCTTGAAAGTCAAATCATCTAATCAGCATTAAATCAGCATAATCATCATCTAACCCTGATTAAATGTTAATCCCATCCCACTTGCATTATCTAGATATCTCCACTTGCACAATAAATCAATTTTATTGATTTATTAAAACACTCATTTTCCCTCAACATGACAAGTCAAACATGGCATTTATTTCTATTTTTCTTGTCCCCCTCTCAAAATTTATTGCAAAATTGAATTCAAATTCTCCCTCTCATGGGCACTCTTCCCAAATCTTGCACAACCACTAACCACTCATCATTTGACAAGTGTCATATTCTCATTGGTCCAATCTTTAGTCCTACATTGGTCCCTCTTCAACACTTAGCATTTTGAAAATCTATAAAGGAAGGCTTAATCTTCATTCATGGGATCCACAATTTTATGCAAGGTTACTCTCTTCATTTGAGATTTGATCTTGTCCATTGCAATCCATCATCTCCATTTGTATTTTATCATCTTGAGCTTTGATCAAGGGTTGGGAAAGGGTCACTAGCACATGTGACACCAATCTAACATGGAATAGGTGATTATCTTGCTTTTAAAATGTCTTCTTGATGCTATTTTTGTTACTTGTGGAATTTCTTTAGCATAGATATTCTATTTCATGGAGGCATTTGCAGATTTGTATGTTTAGACTAACCCTTCTAATGAGTTTTTGAGGTTGGTCTTACATTGCAGATTTATGGTACTTCATTGTGGTGCTAGAAGGAGGGAAAAGTGTAACTCCATTTCCAAATTAAGTTTAGATTTGATTATATATTTCTGGATTTTGAAATATTTTCCATAGGAGTCTTTCCTTTTGGTAGAGAGATTCGGTCTCCTTTCTGATATGTTGGATAAACGACTTTCTATTTCTGTGCTTTGTTTTGATCACAATATTTTCCATGCTCTGTTTTGATTACTGCATTTGTCTTCATTCCCCTGCACGAGCATGGGAGGCAAAGTGGATAAGTCATGAAAGTAGTTATGATCATGAATTAACACTGTAATCATTGTGAAAACTATATCAACATCTGCTTGTTTTCATTTCGTAGATTTGACGTTTAGAAAGTATCTCATCTTGAGACAAGTATAGGACTCTTTTGCCATAGCATTTAAACTTCTGGCCACCGTTCCTCAATTTCTTATTCTAGCTTATTTGTGAAAGATTTTGTTTTGCTTTGTCTTCTGCTGTCTGTCATTTCCTTGGCCGATAATGTTGTTCACCTGCGGCTTACAATTCCAACTTAATTTCTACATAAAATTTGATCATTACCAGGGGATATGTGCTTACAGACGGCTGTAGGGATTATGGTTGGTAGATTTCAGTTAGTTCATTAGAAATCTAAGTACTTTAGACTCACATGGTTATCTCACCACAGTTGGATTGTTTTCTATATTTAGAAGAAATTTAAAGTGCACTGTTTAGCCTTTATTATGGGCGTCTAGAAGAGCCATTCCCTGTCCCCCTTTCAGCATTGACCATTCATTTCATGAGCTCTTCACACTCCAACCATTCATTAGCTCGTCCCCACACTCCAACGAAAGTCCACTATTCATTAGTCAGGATATTGGGATGTGTTGCGCTGAGAAGTCCATTTAGTTCTTTGAATGATGCGTAGACATAAATATTCAACCAGCCAACCTATGGCTACACAAAGATTTTTGATAAGACACAATTATGTTCACTACAACAAAAGCTACTGATGTGTCACTGAGGCTAACACAGAACTTCGATGAATCTGCCTGATCAAAATGTGCATTGTTGGCCATAAATGTGATTGACATTCCTGTGATTCACATGCATTTAGTTTAATCGCTGTATCTACTTGTATGATTCGTAGTTACTCATTTGGACTGCTGTATCTGTTCGCTGCAACAGAAGTTGGTCGGTTGTAATCATAACTCAATTAGTTGGCAGTTAATGTGATTCATACTTCATGTTGTAAAGAAAGCAAGTCTGGGCATTTTAATGTGGGTGTTAAATTTGCAGGGTCGTTCTCCCAAGATTTGGCGCGATGGTAGGCAAAACTCATGATTGAGAAACATGTTATCAATAAAGCAGTGTGTTATCTGTTGAATGTTTGTTGTGTTATCAACTTGAGTCATTAAGGTGTCAATGCAGGGCATGTTATTATGATGTTCCTGTTGCACAATACACGAGAAAACATTTCATGACAACAGATATGGTCAATGTACCCATTTTATTGAAAATATTATTGATGTCTATATAATGTTTCTCTATTTATTATTATGTTTCTTTCCTTTTCATTTTTCTTTTATGCATCTATTTTTTTTTTAACCATGACAAACAAGGTAAAAGGAAATCAGAAATTAAAGTTTTGGTATGTTCATAGAAAAATTTGAAATCAATTAATCTTTTATCAAATAAATATTTTGAGATCAATTAAAATCTTTCATGGCCTTGGTATATCGAAAATGGAGAGTTTGAAATCAATTAATCTTTTGTGGCTTTTTTCTTTTTTAGAAATTTAGAAATCAACTAATGGCCTTTATATCAAAAGTGGAAATCTTGAAATCAATTGATCTTTTATATGTCACATTGGGAGATTTTAAAATCAATTGTTCTTTTAGGGAAATAAGTATAAAAGTTATTGTCAATTTTGACATTTCTTGTGTATACTTTTATCACTTTACCATAGATTCCTAACTCATATTTTGTGATCTTTTTTATAGGTACAAACGAAGGTACAAAAACAAACAAAGGAAAAGTGAAGGAGGTACAAACGAACAACAAAGGCAAAAGGACAAGCGAAGCGAAAAATCAACAAGGAAGAGGCTAGCAAACGAAGGCGAAAGGGGGATGATTTTTTTTGAAAACACAATGTGTTTTTTAACACTTTAAGTGTTGATCAACACTACTTCACGAATTTGTTTATCCTTTCATTTTAGAACACTAATTTTCGTTTGGGTATAAAACGAACAATTTGATTTTCATTGCAAAGGGCTTAAAAGGAATCTTAGGACAAACTTACTAGATTTCGTTTTGGGTTAAAAATTGGACAAGCAATCTTCATATTTCATTTGGTGCTTAAAAAAAACTCACAATTACTTTGAAGGTTATAAAGTGAACAAGTTCTTGAATTGTGTGATTGTCTTTTGAGTACGTATCCTCTCCCCTTGCGTTTCGTGCGATCTAGGGTGCAAGAGAAACACTCAAAATACATTTTATTGCTTTGAAACACTTCGATTTGGGCTTAAAAATTGAACATCTTGTGCGAGTGTGAGTAGGGGCATTTTTACGTACATTCTCTTTCTTTCTTTATTAGCATCAAGATCGTCGAGTTCACGGATTGTGTTTTGCTTTCGCTTTTGTTTTATCTTAGAGGGCACGCCTTGGGGAAAAAGTACTCACCCAAGGGATGACTCAGCTGGTAACACTCTAAAGCCAAAGTATTTCTAGCTGGGATATAAATGAGGGTTTGGTTAAGCCATAATCCTTGCTTGAGTTAGCTCCGGCGAGGATGGATCCAGAAAGGGGACTCTTGCCGTATGGGTCAATCTCCACGAATGGAAAGTCCTTACTAGAACCTATGTGCTAGAATTTTCCAAAATCCTTAATCTATTTGTTGGTGCAAGAACGGTCGTTTTGAAGCCACCCCACACTCTTACGGTCTTCTAGTAGAGATGGAAAGCACACCATGGGAGTTTCATGGGTGTTGATGCTTGGCTGCCCCGATTGACGTTAATGAGCCGTGGAGGGGAGCCAGTGGGGTCAAGCATCTAACCATTCGCTAGAGATAAGCGTAGCTGGAATTGTCCAAGTGAGAATCCAACAAATATTGTCTTACACATCCATAGGGCTTGTAATTATTCTTTGTTTGAAAACACAGTGTGTATTCGAAAACATTTTGCAAACAAACATTCAACATGATTCTCAAAATTTCAAACCCTCTTGAAGACAAATATCATTTACTCAATCCATATGTTACTGCTTTCCCTGGGGATTCACGTCCGTAGAGGTTCCTAAGCATTGGATTATACCTCAATTTGTCTTCTTGAGTAAGCAATAGGAAAACCCTTGCCTTAAGTTCATTGAATTTCCACATAAAATATCTTGTGGGGTTTAAAGAAATTAAGACATTGGACATCTTAGTTTGA
Organism: Sequoia sempervirens; assembly: GCA_007258455.2. Lineage (NCBI taxonomy): Eukaryota > Viridiplantae > Streptophyta > Pinopsida > Cupressales > Cupressaceae > Sequoia > Sequoia sempervirens. The sequence goes on along the minus strand of VDFB02320076.1, from coordinate 21,617 downwards.
AACTTTAATCAAAGAGAGTGTTTTTGGTAAAATAAATCCATTAAGGAAAGCTAAGCAAAATGAACTTTCATGTGTGTTGAAGACTCCAAATCCCAAAAGCACAAATCATTGATTGGAAATCCAAAATGTTCAAATCATTCCTTGGTTACAAAAAGTCTTTAGGAAGCATATGCATGCTCTTCAATACCTAGGTCTTGGAAAATACAAAGTGGTCTTTTTTAGGTTCATATAGGGATCAAAACAAATCAAACCTCTTCATCCATCTCTCAAAACATCAAATCCATCCATCTCACAAATCATCTTTTGATAAGAACCTTGAAATCATCCTTGAAATGCTAGGCTTTATGACAAACTCAAGCAAACACCAAAATCATTGAGACCAAGTCCTTGAAAACATTTATCAAAACACCTTTGGCTAGGAATGTGTGAATGCATCCTTTTGCATATCCTTAGTCAAAGTCATCCAAATCATCTTGTCTAGCTTAGTGTATGTAGATGAATCCTTCTCCATATACTTAGTGAAACAATCATCTTGTTTGGGTAGGTGTGGGTAGATGCATCCTTCTCCTCACACATATCCAAATCATCATCCTTTGAACACAACTATCCTTTAGATCATTATCAAACATCTTAGGGTTCCTTTTGTTCAAAATCCAAATCAAAATCCAAATCAAGATCAAGGACAAAATCTCAAAATCCAAACATCAAACCAATCAAAAATCCAAAGTCCTAGAATTTCATTCAAGATTTATCAAAAAGCCAAAAACATCCATAGCATCCATCTTTAAACATCACCATCATATCACCATCACATTTGATCCTAAAAGCATCCTAAAACTTTCACTTTGGGACATAAACTAAGAGATTAATCCAAGGAATCAAGAGATTCATCTCCCATATTCTCGAAGATTGATCCTTATTTTATGGTTCAAACAAGATCTCACTACAAGAAGAGTATGGAAGCCCACAAAGAAACTCCCGCTTCAAGTGACCTTAGCCAAACAAACGCAGAAATGAATCTTGCAGAATCAAGCAATCCATTGGTCCCCTCATCATCACAAAACCCACAAGAAGAAAATCAAGGGGAGGACCTCACCTTTGGAATGTCTCACGAAGACATAGCTGAAATGCTCCAAAATCGAGACAACCATAGAATCATCAACATCATGATGGGGCACCAACCCTTAGGTGGCTATAGCGAACTAGCAAAACAAGGGGCCAAGTTGCCTTAAGTATTTTGATGTGACCACTATGAAATGAGACATCTTTTCCACCAATCTCATCCACCATCCATTTCAATACCACTTTGTAAACATCATGGAAAATATCCCACAAATCACAACATCATTTGCTCCAACTCAACCCAAATGTTATAGGGAAACACATTCCTCGATGAACTTCAATCACATCCCCTTGTGAATAACCAAAACTTGGTGTAAACACCATAGTGGAACAAAACATCCTCCATAATCCATTACACCAAATGTTCCTCTCACTTTACATTATGACCTATCATCGACATCTTTTCATGGAGCACCACAAACACCTCTTTCACGAATTCACAAGAGGAGGGAGACATATTCGGACAAGGGGGCATTTTCAACACCACAACACTTTTGCAAGGATTCACCCCCCTTACATTTCCACCTCTACCACCATCACCATTGTCATCAACACCACTCCTTGGTTTAGGGCTTCCCCCTCTACCAAGTATCCATCAAACATACATCCCAACCATCAATCAAAACATCTTGCCAAATGCTCAAAAATTATTGTTGACATCACAACAACAAACGACAAACACACAAGCAATGGAAACATCATCAAACACCCCCAAAACATTGCAAAGCATGGTCTCTCAAGGGCGATCCATCCAACAACCACTTACCACATCAACAACACCATCCTGACCAAATAGTAACCTGACATCACCATTCACCACCACCACAAATGCCGTTCCAAATCCACCACCACCACCACCCCACCACCATAGCGTATTCACCACATCAAGCCAATTCGACGTACAACATTGCAAGGCTGCCTTCCAAGAGGCTATCAACAAGTGCAAAATAAAAGCCGTACAGCGGACGCTCGAGCTGCACAAGGCGCTAAAGCCACTGAGCCGCATTACAAGCGCAACAAGCACAACAAGCCCAAGATTTATTGCAACAACAACAACAACAAGCCACCCAAGCTGCACAAGCATTGCAAGCACAAAGAGTCGCTCAAGCACAAATTTTATTGCAACAACAAACTAGACAAGCACAAGCCCAAGCACAAGCTCAAGTGCAAGCACAACAAGCACAAACACAAGCACAACTTCTTGCACAAGTAGCACAATGGCAAGCATACCAACAAGCATTAAAAAAATATCAAGAACAACAAGAAGCAACAGAATTGGCAGCCCAACAACAAGCGTTGTGGGAACAAGAACAAGCAGAACAACAAGCATTGTTAGAACAGCAACAAGCGCAACAACAAGTAGAACAACAAGCGTTGTTAGAACAACAACAAGTGCAACAAGCAAAAATCCTAGCGCAACAACAACAAGAGCAACAACAAGCATTGTTCATCCAGAAGCAAGTAGAAGCCTACTTCGCCCGCCACAACATACCGATACCATTGAACAATGCACAAACCAACCCATCCATCCAAACCATGATTGCAACACCCCAAAACACATTCATCCCACCCCCTGATCCTCAGAATGATATGACGACACAATTCAAGTTGCTCTCGCAACAAGTACTCGATCTTCAATCGGGGTGAACAACCAAAATGCAAAGCAACTTGTGTCCCTATCCATTTGATAGGAGCCTAGACATGAAACCATTCCCTAAGGGATTTGAGATCCCTAAATTTGACAAATACCGAGGGACGGGAAACCCTGAAGATCACATCAGGGAATTCCAGGTTCATTGTATGGAGGTTGCATATGACGATACTTATCTGATGCGACTTTTCCCTAGGAGCTTAGCAGGAGATGCTATAGAATGGTTCTCTCGCTTACCTTCAAGCATTAGGAAATTCGAAGAAATTAGAGATGCATTCATTAGAAACTACGCATGTAACATTACAATGGATGTTAGTCTCGAAGAACTCTACGCTCTGAAACAAGGAAAGAATGAATCTTTCGCTTCATTTCTTCAATGATGGCAATCCAAGGCCAATCGGAGCAAATGGACCATGCCAGAAGAACAACAAGTCTGCACAATCATTACCAACCTTGAAAGCCACTTGTCATTCCACCTCAAGGTTCAGGGAATCACCACCTATGATCAACTAATCTCCAAGGCGCTTAGCATCGAAAGAGCCCTTGCAACCCAACCCATCGAATCAACATCATATCACGAATCACAAAATAATCACCCACCCTCAAATTACAATGATAAACCTTGTACATGGGTGAGAAACAAGAACATCACTAATGATGGCGTCATTGATGCCAAGGTGGTCATTAGTGGTCCACACCAAAATACACCTGCACCGCAAATCCAAGCACAACGCCAAAACATTCATCACACAACATATCAACCCAACAATAATCCCACCATCAATAACGTCAATGACCAAAGAGGACCACCTCAACGCAAAAAATACCCCAAATGAAAATACACTACTTTGGGGGAACCACTTGAGGACATCATGAAAAAGCTAATTGACGAAAAACTCATCCAAGCTCCCATGTTTGAGAATTATCAAGAACCTGATGTCAAACCTCCTTGGTACAATGAAAATAAACTATGTGAGTTCCACAAAATCAAAGGCCACACCACAAATAACTGTATGAGACTCAAGAACATCATTCAAGATCTCATCGACAAAAGAATCATAAATGTCGAAACACCTACAGGGAATCAGGATCTTAAAATCTACAAGAATCCAATGCCGAATCATGGCAACAAAGGGAATAACAAGGATAAAGGAAAAGGAAGTGTAAATCATGTATATGAAACAGTTGTTGCCAACCTCAATGAAAACTGCATGGTCATCACCATCAAAGGCACCCATGCCAAAGACTGTGGAGTCACGACAAGAGGCAAAAAAGTCACCATTGCAGGGTCATCCCAACCCAATAGAGCCCCTACATCAAGAGCCGTTCCGTATAGCTACAATGTTGTAGACCAACTCAAAAGAATGCCATCACACATCTCCATCATGGAGTTGTTAAAAATATCATCGGACCATAAACAAATCCTCGAAGAAGCATTAGCCTCATCTACCGTCCCCGCAGATCTTGATGCAGAACAATTCCAAGCTATGGTCGAAAACATCATAACACCTAATCTCCTTACATTTTCTGACCAAGACTTTCCCGCCCAACCATCTCACAATCATGCACTTCACTTGGAGGTCATTGTGAACAAAAGAAAAATCAAAAGGGTCCTGGTGGATGGAGGTGCAGGTTTGAATATTTGTTCTTTCAACCTCATCAAGCAGTTAAAGATATCAAAAGATTCCATTGACAAAGGAAAGGGCATAACAATAAGAGCATATGATGACCAAGAAAGAGTGTCACAGGGCACAATTAAGCTCCCTATTCAAGTAGGGCCAACACTCATGGAAACCACTTGTCAGGTCTTCCACCTCGACTTACCATACAACATTCTCCTGGGATGCCCATGGATCCATGCAATGAAAGTCGTAGCATCAACCTTCCACCAATGTGTGAAATTCACACATAATGGACAAGAGGTTACTGCCCATGGGGATCCTGAGCCATTTTCATACTGCAAGAACCTTGAAGCCAAATATTACAAAATCCCCCAAGTTCCGAAAAATGATGAAGGACCATCCACATCATACATTGATCCCGTCACTCTCACGTCCACTTCTGTGACAGAGGCACCCGCCATTCCTACCATATCAGATATCAAGCTCATCATCCAAGAGGACGGCTGTGGAAGTTATAGGCTCCCTAGCAATGCTTTTGTGATAGGAGAGTTACCACAATCTCCAAGATCACGAGGACGCCCACAAGAAAATCAAGCTCCCACATCACAAACCTATCCTCAAAATTATCCTAAATTCACAAGGTGGGGAGACCTTGGCCACGAGGTAATTGAAGTAGATCCATCAAACATGTTGTATCAAGATGAAAGACCGACACCTGAATTACCAATGGATGAAAGAAGTAGAGGCCTACACATGATGCTTGCAATGGGCTATGACCGAAACCAGAGATTGGGACAAAATGACAATGGCCTCATAATACCTATCATGCCGGAGACGTGACCCATAACAAATCTTGTCTTGGATGTGCCACTCCGAGAATAACCATACATGGTTGAAGTCCTCCGGTTAGAGCTTCTAATGTTTCTCCTCAGCCGGTAATAGTACAACTACACTCACCAATACTCACAGGTAGGGACACACATAATTTTATCACTGAGCCCTATATTAGTAGTGATGACAAAGATATCATATCCAATCTCCCTAGGTTATTCGAAGATACCACTCTGTGTATGATTAGTACCATATCCTTTGAACCAAATACACAAAATCATGAGATCCACTTAGTCTACCCCCAACTGATCGACTATGACCAACGAGGACCACCAGTTCTCGATACATTCAAAAATGATGAAGCACTCTCAGAATTCATGGGGTTGAGGGATAACATTCCAGATGGAGATCACAAGGCAGGATTCATAATGGAATTGGACACACACGCCTACTACGGGGAAACGATTGAATCTTTCAGTCGCAAAAGTGAGAAACTAAGAATCATATCCAAGTCCTTGAGTGAAAACCACACCGTGGCACTCTCTGACAAGAAAATAGTAAAAATAAAGGGCGGTATCCAATGGTGAAAACCTCTCACGAGGTGCGAGGATGAAGGATTCAATCTTCCCCTAAGAGCTATTCATCAAGAGAAGTCGTGATCTTGGCTGAAAAATGCAACCTAGTCAACCTAGGAACAGAGGAGACCCCACATATCACATTCTATGCGAGAATCCACTATTATCCGAGGAAGAGCAAGAACTCCTAGCAGCATTCCTAAAGAAAAGACAAATAAACTTCACATGGAGTTATCGCGGATATGCCAGGACTTGATCAAATCGTGGTCCACCACCTAGCGGTGTATCGGATCAAAACCTATCGAGGACAGAAACTTCGCCAAAATGCATCCTCAAATTGCTTTGTTAGTCAAAATGGAGCTCAAGAAATTGTTAGATCACGAGGATTTATTCGACCAATTGATTATGCGAGAATGGGTGTCAAACTTAATTTTGTTTCAAAACTGATGGAGCCATTAGAATGCACTTGCAGTTTGAGATTTAAACAAAGCATGTCCCAAGGATGATTTCCCACTCCCTAACATCGACATGATAATAGACATGACAGCAGGGCATGAGATGCTATCACTTATGGACAGATTTTCAGGATACAACCAGATTATGATAGCAAAAGAAGATCAACACAAGACAACTTTCACTTGTCCATGGGGGACCTACTGTTGGAACATGATGCCATTTGGTCTAAAGAATGTAGGAGCAACCTATCAAAGGGCGATGACACTAATATTCCATGATATGATTCACAAAACAGTCGAAGACTATGTCAACGACATCTTAGCAAAGTCAAGAAAAAGACAAGATCATATAGCAACCCTAAGTGTTATCTTTGACAAATTAGAGGAATACAAGGTCAGACTAAATCCCAAGAAGTGCGTCTTCAGCATACAATCAGGTAAACTGCTAGGATACATAGTCTCCATGAGGGGTATCGAGGTGGATCCGGCAAAAGTCAAAGCAATCCTTGAGATGGAAGCACCAAGGAACTTAAAACAACTGAGAGGCCTCCAAGGAAGGCTCCAATCCATTAGAAGGTTCATAGCACAACTGGCAGACAAGCAGATTCCGTATTCACAACTACTCCACAAGGGGGTAGTATACAAATGGGATACCAAATGTGAAGAGGCATTCAACAAAATAAAGGAATATCTACTGACACCTCCAGTGTTAATGCCACCTATCCCGAGAAAGCCATTGATCTTATATGTGTCAGCAACAGAAGCAGCCCTAGGAGCTCTTCTTGCTAAACTTGATGAAAATGGAATGGAGAGGGCCATCTACTATATCAACAGGACAATGGTTGGTCACGAGCTAAATTACTCCTTCATTGAGAAAGCTTGCCTCGCAGTAGTGTTTGCATCCCAAAAATTCAGACATTATATGCTGGCACACAAGATCAAGCTTATTGCCAAAATCGACCCCCTTAAATATCTCTTATCAAAGGCAATGTTGACTGGCAGAATGGCAAAGTGGGTCATGATATTATCAGAATATGACATCGAGTATGTTGAGAGAAAAGCCATCAAGGGTCAAGTTATTGCAGACCAATTAGCAGAAGCACCTATGTATTCTGAGAATCCCCTTGTCTCAGAGTTTCCAAATGAGTCTATTTTTAACCTCAACATTGCTAATCACTGGAAACTATACTTCTATGGTTCATATACACAACATGGATTAGGAGCTGGTGTCTTCTTCATCACCCCACAGGGGGACTGCATACCAAGATCATACAAACTAGCATTTCCTTACACTAACAACATAGCGGAATATGAGGCTTTGACTATAGGTCTCAGGATAGCAGTGCAATGGAATATCATAGCTCTCAAGGTCTACGACGACTCACAGTTGATCATAAATTAGGTCAATAATGAATATCAGAAAAAGGATGACAAGCTAACCCCATACAAAAAATTGGTGGAAACTCTAAAGGAATCCTTCATTGACATAACATTTGAGCAGATTCCAAGAACCAACAACAGAGCCGCTGATGCCATGGCTACAATTGGGTCTCTAGTAGACATTCCTCACAACGTACCGAAATATGAATTTTTGATCGAGCAGCTTCTCGTTCCCACATTTGAGGTACCAAAATCAAAATATGTGTGTGAAATCATTGGTCTTGGCGATCCTTGGTATCATGACATCTATACATATCTTCGAATAGGAGTCTTACCCACTGACCTACCATCGAGCCTAAAACGAACCTTTATAAAAAAGGCATCCAGATTTGTCATCCTAGGTGATACCTTATACCATAGAAGCATAGAGGGTACTTTACTTCGTTGTCTAAATGTTGAGGAGGCATTAACCACTCTAACCGAGGTTCATAATGGTATCTGTGGCTCACACTCGAGTGGAATGACCATTGCCAAGAAACTGATGAGGTTGGGGTATTACTGGCCCATGATGGAGCGAGAAGCACATGATCATGCTAAAAGGTGTTTACAATGTCAGCAGCATGGGGACCTCATCCATGCTCCAGCTCAAGAGCTTCACCCGATCGTCACACCATGGCCCTTTTCGCAGTGGGGACTCGACCTCATTGGGAAAATCTCACCCACCTCGTCCAATGGCCACAAATTCATTATAACTGCAACTGATTACTTCACAAAGTGGGTGGAAGCCATACCCATGACCTATGTCATTGGAAAGTAGATCTCAAAATTCATCCTGAACTATCTCATCTGTCGTTATGGTGTCCCACAAGCCATTATCTCAGATAATGGGACACCCTTCAAGAACCAGGAGGTTTGTGACTTGTGCGAGAAATTCAAAATCCAGCATCGCTTCTCCACCCCATACTATCCCTAAGGAAATGGCCAAGCAGAAGCCACAAACAAAACTATCCTCAAAATCCTCAAGAAAACAGTCAATGACGCAGGTTGTGACTGGCACTTACAGCTTAACCCCGCCCTCTGGGCTTATCGAACTAGCATCCACACACCCACTGGCGCCACCCCATTCTCCTTGGTCTACGGATCAGAAGCCGTACGCCCCATTGAGATCGAGCTCCCATCCCTCAGAATATCACTACAAAATCTCATCAGTGATGAAGAATATCGGGTCTCAAGACTAAACAAGTTGGAGTTACTAGATGAGAGAAGGATCGAAGCTTTGAATGATTTACAAGTCTATCAAAATAGACTCAAACGAAGCTACAACAAGAGGATCGAAGCAGGACTTTCAAGTCAGAGAACTAGTCTTAAAAAGAAAATCAGAAGAATGTGTAAATCCAGCAGCAAAAAGGTTCGAACCAGTGGTTAGGGCCTTTCATTGTCATAGCAAGCTATAAATCAGGGGCATATCAGTATCAACACTGAAGGGGAACCTCTGCAGGAGCCCATGAATAGCTCTCATCTCAAAAAGTTTATGCCTAATTCTTTCAAGGTATAGAGCCAAAAAATCAAAAAATTAGAAAAAAGTGCCAGAAAAAATGGTTACTTGAAACCCTAGAGAAAAGCAGTGATCTTAGTAACGATAAAAAATAAAAACAAAATCAAAATTAGAAAAAGGATCAAAAAAAAAAATTGTCCTCAAAGGTGAAAACCACTTTGGTGACACTTTGGGCAAGTACCTCGGTGAAAACCTGGCAAACAAGCGCCTTGTGTAAATAAGCACTTTTCATCCACCAGGATCTTTATGGCTTGTTCGTCATTATCCCTCCATTTCACTTCCATCATCCATCACATCCATATCTCCATCCATCACTCATCCACTCACATCCGCACCATAGCTTGGTCCCGTGTTCGTATCATGATCCCTCCAAGTACTACTCGGCCCATCCTCAAGGTTAGTTTGTCCTACCTTTATCGGAGTAGTCTATTGCATCATGCTGGGGGCATGTTCCCATCAGATCGGATTCGTGTATGGTCTTAAAGTCCTCAAAATCAGAAAATCCAAAAACATCAAAATATCAAAAATCCAAAAAACATCCAAAACATCGAAAAATCCAAAAACAAGTCAAAAATTAGAAAAATATCAAAAACATTAGAATCCGAACTACGTCATCTCTGAGCTTAAATGTAGGCAAGGCTAATATTTGATTAGCCCCTGAGACATCAAAATCCAAAAACATTCGAAAAACATCAAAAAATCCAAAAACATTCGAAAAACATCAAAATCCAAAAACATTGGAAAATCGAAAAATCAAAACATTTGCAAAACTTTGAAAAATACCAAAAACAACCTCAAAACATTGCAAAACTCCAAAAACATCCAAATATTTGAAAAAAATCCATCCACCTCATCTTACTTGCACCCACAATAAATACCATTCATAATAAATTGATCATCACCCTCAACCTTTGGCGAAACAATTAGAAACAAGTCTAGCAGGTTAAAAGTAAAACTCAAAAGCGTCAAGTCTCAAGTCTTAGTCAGTACGTAAACAAGTTGGTCAAGTCTTTGTGTCGATAGTCCATCATCCAAACAGTCTCATATCAATCATCTGATAACATCATGTCATAGGATGAATCCTTCCTACAAGGGGCATTATTTATCAGAAACAACAATTTGGATAAACGAAATGACGTGCTGCCATCCACTAACATGTCCTAGGATGTATCCTTCCTACAATGGGCATTATCTTTTGGCAATAAGTTTTGGTTCTTATCCTTAAAAACACATTCCCTTTTAGCTAGCGGTATTGAAGAACACTGACTTGTTTGCATACTTGGTCTTTTTCTTTTGACTTATCTTATTGCGCTCAGTCCAAGGACCTCTCGATGATATCCAAATGAAGGATTTAGAGAGATAGGAATGGGGCAACAATCATTATCTTTTTTCTATTGTGCTTGTTGGACGTTCTTGTAAAATAACTTGGCGAATACTTGCTTTGTTAGGTACGCCCTAGCAAGGTTTCCGTATGTCAAGTGTGAACAAGAATACTCCTATTTGTTTGTCGAGTCAAAGTCCATCACACTAAGTACAATGCCATCCTGGTCCTTCATACCTTGATGCATCGTGCTTAGGCGTGTTATCAAACATAAAGTAAGAGACCCTTTGAAAATCCCAATCCTTGATAAGCAAATCATCATCATTTATCATCATCATCATCTATCATCATCATCTCTAATAAAGTCTCGACCAATCATGGACTTGTTGGATCCTCTTTTCATCATCTCATTTCCACGCTAACATTGCATCATGAATAGTCCATCGTGCATCCATCCTGCATCCACAAACCATTAGCATTCATCCATCATGCATCCATCATGCATTTATCTTACATCCATAAATCATTAGAATTATGCATATCATCTCACATACATCATCATCATAATATAGATCTGTTAGTCTAAGCATCTCATAACTCATCCATTGCATAATCACAACATATCACATCATCAATCTCATCCATCTCATATCATATCATTATTTAAGTTGTTTAGGATATTATAGATTTGTTATTCTAAGCATCTTAAAATCATCTCATTTGCATCATCGTCCATAACCATCCATTTTGAACCTCTTTATCGTGAGATCGACCCTCAAAATCGAATCTTTTCGCTCGATCTCTCGAGGGGGCAATATACCAGTGTACTTCTTTCCGCTGGGGCATCCAAAAAATCAGAAATTTTTTAAATTTTGATCGCGGCAAGTTTATTCTTTGAACCAACGCAACAAGTACATTGCTTCAAAGAGGGGCAAAATGTAGACATGTAAAATTTACATTCTGCATTTGATCAGGTTCATTCATCAACTGAACTGGATGTTGCATTAGATCCATTCATCACCTTCATCCATTCATTTAAATAATCTCATGGCCTAAGGTAATTTATTTAAAATCAAATGAGCATTATCATCAATCTTTTAATAATAAATCAAAAAGCCATTTAAATCAAATCCTAAATCATATTCCATCATTTTCTGATTTAAATAAATCAATTATCAAAGTCTTGAAAGTCAAATCATCTAATCAGCATTAAATCAGCATAATCATCATCTAACCCTAATTAAATGTTAATCCCATCCCACTTGCATTATCTAGATATCTCCACTTGCACAATAAATCAATTTTATTGATTTATTAAAACACTCATTTTCCCTCAACATGACAAGTCAAACATGGCATTTATTTCTGTTTTTCTTGTCCCCCTCAAAATTTATTGCAAATTTGAATTCAAATTCTCCCTCTCATGGGCACTCTTCCCAAATCTTGCACAACCACTAACCACTCATCATTTGACAAGTGTCATATTCTCATTGGTCCAATATTTAGTCCCACATTGGTCCCTCTTCAACACTTAGCATTTTGAAAATCTATAAAGGAAGGCTTAATCTTCATTCATGGGATCCACAATTTTATGCAAGGTTACTCTCTTCATTTGAGATTTGATCTTGTCCATTGCAATCCATCATCTCCATTTGCATTTTATCATCTTGAGCTTTGATCAAGGGTTGGGAAAGGGTCACTAGCACATGTGACACCAATCCAACATGGAATAGGTGATTATCTTGCTTTTAAAATGTCTTCTTGATGCTATTTTTGTTACTTGTGGCATTTCTTTAGCATAGATATTCTATTTCATGGAGGTATTTGCAGATTTGTAGGTTTAGACTAACCCTTCTAATGAGTTTTTGAGGTTGGTCTTACATTGCAGATTTAGGGTACTTGAATTGTTTAGGGTGTTTCATGTTCAAGGATGTTGTTTTGGTTCCTCACTATGTTTTGGATGACATTGGTTGGTTCACATTGTTAATTGCTTATGGATTGGGCTGACTGTTTGTACATGTTTTATATTTTATTAAAGCCGACATGTAGTTGATGCAATCTCTTGTTGCAGATATATATAAGAAAATGTTCATATCATTTTGAGATGTGTTGTGATAAGATGTGAAAGTTAGAGAGAATATAGATTGATTGTGCATAGTTTCACTTGTGCAGAACAAGATTGGTGGCTCAAATTAAAGTAGACAGAGTTTCAAGAGAAGAATCCGACAGAGTGTGAAGAATGTTGTTAATGTGCTTAATTGGAACTAAACTCAGGAATTAGCAGATGCTATCTTATAGTTCATCCACTTTAGTTTTCTATATATGATTGTAAGAATGATTCTTCCTTTGTCCAATAAGCCTTTTTGTATTTGATCAGTGAGCTCTAGGTAGTGTGCCTGAATGTATGTGCATTCCCCATTTGTAAACACTTATTTTGAGTATACTCATATTGTGGATTGGCCTCCACCATGGTTTTTCCCCTAATAGGGTTTCCACATAAAAAATCCTTGTGTTATGGTGTTGTGGTTGATTTCCTTGTGTTCTTGCATCTTTCTTTTGGTTCAATGCTATACGTGGTTTAAAGATCAAGTTAATAATGTTAAATTTTATAGAACACTAATTCACCCCCCCTCTTAGTTTTCCTTGATTCCAATAGGTGTTTCCCTGAACCTGAAGAAATGTGTATTTAGGGTTTCAGAGGGAAAGCTGCTAGGCCACATAATTTCAAAAGTAGAAATTTCAATCTATCCTAATAGGGTGGAGTCTATCTTGAAATTACCCATGCCAAGCAACAAGAAAGAGAAGAGATCTTTCTTTGGAAATATAAACTTCATGAGGAAGTTTATTATTGGGTTTGTAGAAATTTTCAAACCCCTCAATGAGATGAAGAAAGATGCGAACATCAAATGGAGTAATGAGGAGAAGGATTCCTTTCACAAATCAAACAATCCATCTTAGAAGTTCCTGTGTCAACCAGCCCTAACTATTTACAACCTTTTTATATTTATTCTTTTTCATTTGACCATTCGTGTGCTATTTCTTTGCACAACGGAAAGGTGAAGGGGACGAATGACCAATAGCTTTCATGAGTTCCCCATTCAAAAATTTTGAGATCATATATCCACCATTGGAGAAGTAGGCCTTTGCATTGGTAAGAGTTGTTAAGAAATTCCACCACTACATCCTACATACCCAGATCACATCCATTGTTCCCAACCTAGTAGTGAAGTCCCTTCTTATGCAAAGTGAGCTAGGGGAGAGAAGGAGAAAGTGAATGGAGATTCTACATGAGTTTGATCTCAAAATTCACCCCTTGAAGTTGGTTTGAAGATAGGGCTTGTCCAAAGAAATGGCTAACGTTCATTCCAAGATCACCTATCAACAATATAAAATGCAATCATTTACAAGAGATCTGTGGTATGTGGATTTGATTTTCCTATTATTGAATAACAAGTGTCCTAATGGGATGAATGCAAAATAGAGAAGGGAACTAATACTGAAGAGTGCTCACTATATGATTAAAGGAGGTGCCTTGTATAGAAAGAACTTTGAGGGGTGTGTATTTGTGTTGTCTAGATTAGTAGCAAGTGAAGCAGACCATTTTTGAATTTCATGGTTGACATGGTACCGGGTATGACTCAGTAGATGTAATGGCACATTAGATCTCGAGGTTGGGATACCATTAGCCTCATGTGTTTCATGATGCTCATCAATAAGTAAGGACATATCATACATGCCAAACATCAACATCTAGAGGATGTAACCTGACAATACCCTTACAACTTGTATATGAGGTAAGGCCATTTTCCCAATGGGCATTAGATTTTTTCGGAGTAAGGGTATGTGCAGGATCATGATGGGCCAAAAAGTGGCAATATGATGGGTATGTGGTTGATGACTTTTTTTTTACTCAAAATTGATGAAACAAAAAGGGTTTTTAAAGGAGTTTCTCAACTTTCCACCAGTATAAATTATTCTTTACTTTGAATTCAATAAGTAATTTTTATTCATTTTCCTGTTCAAATTACAACTAAAGTCTAATAGATGAGATTGAAAAAAATCTACTTAACTTTCAAGCGATTGTCACATTTTTTTGAATCCAAAACAGCCATCACATTCTATGCTTCATACTATAGGATAAAAGAAGAAAAATAAATTTCATGAAGTTTTGACCAAGTTAAGGTGAAATTGAGACATAAAAGTTTTATATTTTTTTAAAAGTTGTAATAAAAAATTCATAATTAATTATTTGCCGGAAAAAATTACAAAAAAAATATGCATCACATCAGGACATGAGTCCTCTACTTATAGCTAAAATCTTATAAAAAAATATTATCATTTTATTGTGGTTAGGGTGGTCAGACATACACCTACTTCTTATTTTTTCCCTGAAATTTAAGTACCACTGCATCGAAATTTCAAATTTTCACCAAATAGATATTTTTTTTAAAAAAACCTAGTTTTTAAGAAACTACATTCAATTTTCTATAGATTTTATTATTACATATTTTTGAAATAATATAGATAACTTATTCAAATTTTTACATCAAGTTTCCTAACTCTAATTTTTCTGAATTTTTTGCCACTTAAGGGCCTGTTTTTTCCATGATGATCCTACACATACCCGTAATTAACCAAAATTCTTCTATAGGTCACAAATTTATCTTGATTGTAATGGATTACTGCACATGGTGAATTGAGGCTCAAGCTTACAAAAAATGCACCACTAATGTGGTTATGAAATTCCTCAATGAACATATCATCAACAAGTTTGGGGTACCATTTGCTCTAGTAAGTAATAATGACCCAACATTTTCTTCTACACAATTCATTCAATGGGAATTTGAGTGCAAGATTGTTTGTAAGTATTCTTCCAATTATTATCTGCAAGGAAATGGGGTAGCTAAGTCTACCAATAAGAATTTGTTGGAAGTAAATAAAAAATTATTAGAAAGTAATCCTAGGGATTGGCACACATAGTTGAAGTTCACCTTATGGGAAGATAGGAAAAGAATCAAAGGTTCTATAGGAAACTCATCGTACTAATTAGTTTATAGTCAAGATCTTGTCTTTCTTATCAATCTTTAGATACCTGTTTTATGGTTTATGTAGGAGTTCTATTCCAATGACGGTAGGATAGAGGTTAGGTTAACCAATTTTCTACTCTAACACAATTTCCAAAAATCCGATTGTAGTTAAATGTTGGTTTGACAAGAGATAAGAAATAAAGGCCTTTAGGATGTCAAACTTTTTGCTACTTTGTTTAGGACCTTATTAGATCGTTGAGATCCTTGGTGAGAATTCTTTTCAACTAAGCACCCTAATGGGAAAACCTATTTCATTGCTAGTTAATGGAATGTTTCTCAAGCACTACTTTGGCCCATGAAGGCCTAATCATCCATCCTTTGTATATATGTAGTTTAGTTTGTCTTTTTTGGTTTGGTTTTCTTTGTTTTCCTGTTTTTCTATTTGTTTGTTTGTTTTATTTCGATGTCTTCTTTCTATTTTTGGGGGTCTTTCATTTTTTTCATTCTCAAATAGTGGGTAATTGTTTAAAGCATACTAAGGATACTACAGAATAGAAATTGATTTAGGTATTTTTAGATGTATATATCATTCTTTCTCATTTTGCAATGTATGTTTTATGTCTGTCTTAATGATAGTTTGAAAGGTTGAAACAAACGAGTATATTCTAAGTGATCTTGTAAACTATGGTTGAATCTATCACTCATTAAGTAGAATAATTTCTCCTTGAGAGTCTAGCTATCTTAGGATGGTTTTATTCCTAATTTAGGTGAAAAATTTGGTTCCTAATGTTGTCATGAGGTCCACCATAGTTTTCAACCTATTTTCTAGATTACAATGTCTAAGTATTGAGGAAAAAGATAAGAAAATATATTGCTTCAAGAAAAGCCAATACTTGAACAAAAGAGAAATGAAGAAATTCTAAAAGATAATCTAATATTATAAAGGTGATTCAAGTATCTCTACCAGGGCTATGGATGACTGGCTGGTAGTAGAGAAATTATTCGAGAGAACTAGAGGTATTTTCATTGGGCTATAGATGCCTGGTTGGGAGTGGAGCAATGCCCAAGATATCATCACATGACAATTACAATGACCCACCTCATGTTTATTGAATGGGAATATAGTCATTTTGGGAATAGTTAAAATATTTAAGGGGGAAAATCTACCATGAACCCACACACTCAAATTTGAAGTTTTTATAATGATGAACAATTTGAGATTTGAACTCACCCTTGTTTGTTGTAAACAATCATGCTCAAGTTAAAATATTCATAAAATAGAGATTATGGGTGACTGAATCATTCATTATCCTAGAAAAGGGTAAACCATTTTCCTAGTTGATTTACCAATTGCTATGCCTTGCATAACCATCCCATTTTATTTTTGATCAAAATGGGTCCCCCTTGTGTTTTTGTTCTAGCTATGGGAGTTGTCTTTTTATTTCAAAGCCTTTTTTTGTTTTCTTCTCTCGAGTTCAAGTTTTATATTGACATTGGAACTTGGCATCTTCATTAGGTTTGAGTGTTGGTTTCTTCCTAATCCCATCCTCATGCTTTATCTTGTTGACTTTGTTTTGTCAAAGTCAGGTCTCAGATCAGAATTGTCACCTTGTACCTTCCAAAATGCAAGTTCCCATTTCCATTCCAATCTCGCTCCCCGTGTGTTGTCCTTGTGTTCTTTTCACCTTTCAAAATCGGGTTTCGAAATGAAACTAGAACCAAGAACCTTTCTAGGGTTCTAGTTCCAATTTTCATCTCAACCCCAGTTTTTGACTCTTTGTGCTTCTTTGTGTGTTTCAGAATTGGGTATTAGACTGTAACCAAAAATAAGAACCCTTCATAGGTTCTTGTTCCTGGTTCCATCACAATCTCGATTCCTACATTTGTCCTACTTATTGCTTGTTGAGTTTGGATTTTAGAACTTTCTTGGAATTTTTCACCCATTGAAGGTTCCATTGTCGAGTTCCTCCCTAATCTCGGCTTTCATTTTATTTTTGTGTTTCACATTGGTCTTCTTTTGACTGCCTTCCTGACCCTGATTTCTGAACTACCATGCATTAATGGCAATGAGTTCGTACACATGAACTATTTTATAATCCCACTGCTTCTTATTTTTCACTCATTGTTGCTTTACATTTTCTTCGAAGGGGCCAAAGTGGACTATGGGGTTGAAGAATTTTGAGTTTGAGGATTTCTTTCCAGAGATTATCATATTTTCCATCGTGATTCTCGAGATAGGTGTTCTTGTTTTTCTCTCTTTTCTATGTTTGCTTGTTTGTTTTCTTTCATTTCTTGTTTTGGCATCTTTTGTTTGCTTGTTTTATGTTTTTCTTGATCTTTTAGGTTTGTTTATGTTCCTTTTCTATTGGATTTTCTTTGTTTTCATTTTTCCTATTATTTTGTTTGTGTTTCATGTGTAGATTTTCTTTCTTCCTACCATGCCCTAGTTTGGCTAGGGTTTCCAACCATTGGGTCGACCACGTTTTAAATTTCAAAAAAACTTAAATTTTCAACCATTTGAATCAAAGCCTTGCACCTTTTCTACATCTGATCTCTAAGGTCATAAGAAATTTGGTTAATTTATAAATCAGCGTTTGTTAGGGTTTTATTTTCCAAAGATTTCATGATCTCAATCTGAAAAGGTTTTTGATGTTAAGTATTATAAAAATCATCTATCACCTTCCTTGGATCATTGCCCTGATTTTTATTTCCGCATAAGCTGTAGAATTGGGTTTCATAACTCAACCAACATAGTGTACCTTTTTTAGTTCAAGTTCTTCACGTCATTCCAACTCTAGCTTTTGACCTTCAATAAAGATCAGACACCAAAATGGAACCCAAAATTAACCCAATTGATTGGTTTGGTGTCAAGTTCTAACCTAATTCTGACTCCCAACTCTTTATCTAAGGTTAGAGTCAGAAGGAAACCTTGGCCTTTACCTCGAGGAGGGTTCCATTGAAGAATTTTATTATGAATTTTATTTTTGAATGTTCTTCAGCATCGAACCTCAACAACAAACCTAATCCTCAACCCCATGCTAAGTTCTTGTGCCAAATTATATCCCTATTCCAACTTCCAACTTTTAGTCAGGATCAAAACTTATAACAAAACTTGAACTACTTCCATTTGCAAAGTCTTAAGGTTGGATCTTGACCTAATCCTGACTTCTAAAATGTTTTTCTCTAATGTTTCAATGCAAAACACGATCCTAATCACGATCCCCATTAGGAATTTTTGTAGACTTCAAGTTCTTAATCCAAACTTGATCTTGATGTCCGACAGTATTATGAGAAGGGTTAGTAGTGATCACATTCTAGATGTGATCCCAATCTTGAATTTCAAAAATATAGACATATCACATGGGAAAGTACTTCCTTCATATCATAATAATTTAATGTAAAGTGTATGTGATGTGTAACCCTATCCATTTCTCTCGTTGTCTAATGAATGTCATTATTTGCAAGTTTAATTTAATGTCTTCATTAGAAGAGGATATTGGTACTGAAGAGGTGCAAGAGGAACAAGGGGGACAAAAGGGATAGAGACTTAAGAGGTTGAAGACAAAAAATATGCCCCTAATAATAAAATATAAATATCAAGGAAATCTAGTTCCCTCAAAGTTCAAGTCAGAAGTAATGAAGATAATAGACACATCGGTTCTTGGGGCAATGATATTATTGACTTGACACCAGGGATGATGAGAATACTCTTTGGTTTTCTTCCTCACCCTAACCTTAGAATCATGACTGAGGCTTAAGCACTAGCACAATATGAGAGAGATGTGGATGGAACAAGAGGTACATAAATAAGAGATACTTAAAAGTTGAGAAGAAGTCTATAAAAAAATTTCATGTAAAGTCTAAGAGGTCTAATTTCTCAGCCGAAGTAGGTGAGATTATTACATTATTATTCAAGGAATTTGGAAAGGAAGATTCACATGTTTTCAAGGGTTGTATGCTCCCATTTATTTAGATCATTCTTGATGGAAAATATTACTCAAACTAGGGACAGATGGTATCAAATGAAATTCATGATCAAATTACCAACGTGAAAGATACCAAGACATTCTATATGAGCTCTTATGTTATATATTGTGTTGCTAGAATGGGGAATTTCCTAGGATTGACCCCAGTGGGTGTGCTTGGAGAGGTAGATAGAAAAAATAAAGTCTAGCAATACTATGACCAATTGGAACTTAAGAAGGCAAAAAAACATTTCAAAAGAGTAAACGATGCCTTCTTACATGTGGTGATCAACCAGTTGACGAGAGATGTAGGTTTCAGACTATCTAAAGAAGCCATGAATTTTGTTGAAGAATGGGGAAGTTGGTTCATTCAATACTCTACAACTACTTACATAAGGTTAATTGGTTTTGAAAAGACTCTTTCAAATTTCCAAGGTGTTGTAACGATAAGATGATATTAATTGAATTCTCTAGGTAGGAACCTAAAGTAAATGCCAAGTTCTTAGATAAACACAAAGCATGTTGTCATTCTTTTCCTATAGAGTTAGGATTTATTCATGCCAATAAAAAATGGTAGCCCAGGTGGCAACAAAAGAGTTTCAGGCCTACAACCTGAATTTTTATGAAGAAAGGAAGAACTTTGACCCAAAAGGGAAGATGAATGAGATATATGCTTCTTTGTTTCCCTATCATGAAGACCACCTTGAGGATTTCTAGGAAAACTTGCAAGAACAATTTGAGGTCAGCAAAAGAGGGTATGAAAGGTTGATTGTTCCTTAGATGAGGGACTTTGATATCAAGGAAGATATCCCTGAAGGGTTGATAGATGATGGTGTCCTCCTAGATCCCTAGTATGAGATAGATCAAGTTGCAACTAAGGAACTAGAACCCATCAATTGGATGGAAAAAGAAAATCTTGACATAAACAAGGTTTTAGAGGTGGTCATTAATCTAAGCATAAAATGGATTGATGTGCACCTCCATCGGCCACAAAGCAAGGTTACTAAGTGATCCGAGGAATAATTTTCACTAAAAATTGAAGTGTCCCCAATGCTACAAAATTCAGCACCATCAGAAAGAGCTCAGAATCCTAAATCTAACACAACTTGAATGAAGTTGAAAGGAGCTTGTATGTTCAAGTTATGGCCAATCAGAGTTTGGTCAAACTAGTACCTTAGGCCATCAAAAAAGCAAAGAAAATGGTCATCTCAGAATTCATAAAAAATTTAGTCAAATCGAAGAGCTCAACGACATGAACCAAACAATGTTCATTTCATCAAATTATGAGTTTGTATATCTAAATTATCGCAAGTCAAAGTTGCAGTTGACAAGGGTGGACCAGGTGGTACAATTGATGATGTCAGCATGGTGACTTAGCAAGCCATATGGTAGGAACAATGACATGGACCAATAGGAGTCTAACACATGGTAGGTGGCATGGAAACAATTAGGTTGTCTAGTCAGCAGGTACAAGTGTATTCATCAAAAAATCAAATGATGATGCATGGCAACTCCTAGGAGTGCCACGTGCCACTTTCCTTGTGGCAATGGTCGTCGGTTACTTGAAAAGTTTATTAAAAGGTTAAGGGGGTTCGACCCTGTGACTCGCCAGGGTCTAAAACCTCTGGCAGCCAATGCGCCACATGTTCACGGTTAACCCATACGTGGTGGTGGTTTTGTTTTGTGGTATTAAACATTGGTGGGCCATTCTAAAATGTGGCTAGTGGGGTTTTGAACCACCAATCACTGGTCACACAAAAGCATTGTATACTGCCATGCTCGAGCTGAAGCCTTAACAAATGGCTCTCTATAGTTAAAACAACAACCCCTAATCAAATAAACCCAAATGTAAAATGCTAAAAGGGGTTGATAACAAGCATAGGGAGGTTTCTAGGAGGTTAATCATTTATTTTGATGGTTAATCCTTAATAAGGCATATTTTATGTATAAAAAGGGGGCATGGGTTATTTTGAAAGCTAATCAGGTGATGCAAAGGAGGGAACGCTCGAGAGACGGTGGAGTCATTTATGTGCAATAGAGTATTTTCATGCCACTGTGCTAGAAGTAGATGGCATTATAGCAATTGTATTTTTTGATTTTGGAGCAACAATTG